>JAZBQP010000287.1:0-31880 GCA_038407015.1 Ceratocystis ficicola | reverse complement strand
GCCTATCTTGTTTTCACATACTCCACCTTGGCAATGCGTTCCTTGGCATTGTACTCCTTGACCGTGTATGCTTGGCCTTGATGGAGATAAACTGCCCCCGCAAACAGCGCGAAAGTCGCTCGCGATAACTCCATCTCCTCTAGCACCACAAATCTACCATTGGTCAGATCGACCACCGAGACCATGTCTTCTTCAATCACTCGAATTGATACGCGTTTGGCTGGATACGGCCAAAATACTTGCCGCGGATGGAACTTTCCCGGAACTTTACCATCTTCGGCCAACGGGCATGGACGTGGGCGTGGACGGCCATAGGCCTTGTCCTCCTCATCTTCCCGATCTTTATTCCCATTTCCATCCCAATCTCCATCCACAGGGGATGATGCCAAAACAGCGGGAAGATCATTCCCAAAATAAGCAACGTCCCGTGCAATGTCCACAGGCTCCTCGAACGCAGCACAGTTCAGATGGCCCTCGAAAATTTCCCTGTTGCCCAAATCGCTCCACAGCTCGGCTGTCACCGGCTTCTGCAGCTCTGCTGCGTTTTCCATGTAGTACTGGTCTTCTGCTGTGCGATCACCCACTAGAATGGCCAGTGCATCCATCCCACTATGTGCACGGCGCCCTGCACGTCCAAACTGCTGCCTGAGATTAGCCAAGCTGTGTGGAAAGCCCCAGCTAATAACACAGTCTAATGAGCCCATATCAACGCCAAGCTCTAGTGCCGATGTCGCGATAATGCCGCGAAGTTGACCAGAAAACATGTCGGCCTCAATACGCCGTCGATCCTGCACCATGTAGCCCCCACGATAGCCCATGACCAGTGCCGTACACTCCGCCCGCCCAATGTTCGTAAGCTCATTCTTGATGGCATTAAGGAGCTGTTCGCATTGGCTACGCATCTTGCAAAACGCAAGCAGGCGTACCCCTCGCAAGAGAAGTGCACAAAATACTCGAGCCACTTCTCCCAAGACATGGGAGGGGTCTTCAGCCCCAGCAGCTGCAAGAGCTGGACTTGCAGTGTTCCAGAGAAGATGGTGCCGCAGCGGTTCTGGAGAGCCGTCTTGCGATACCAAGGTTACATCGCAAAGGCCAAAAATACGCTGAAAATGCTGTACTGGATTAGAAACAGTAGCCGAACAAGAGATGAACTTGACGCTAGTATTGCCGTGCAGGGCGCATATTCGTCGTAAGCGGCGCATTATAAAGGCCATGTGTGCGCCCATTTGCCCGTCGTAGTAATGCAACTCGTCCACTGTACCCGCACAGAAAAAGTCAGTCGTAGTCACAGGCCTAATTATGGCTGTGTTTTTTGTCTTTCGACTTGACTATCTATCCCGGGTAAAAGAAACCCGCCCTCCAATAGGAATGCACGCAGATACAGATACACACAACTCACCAACTACGTAGCGCAAGTGCTTCAGCACGTGACCCCAGCTTTGATGCTGTGGCAAGATGGAGACATGCAGCATATCGGGATTCGTAAAGATAACGCTGGCATTCTCGCGGATGTCGTCGCGGACATAACGTGCCGTATCGCCATCAAAGGTTTCAACCACTGTATGCTCCAGGCCCACCATGAAGCTTAGCGTCTGAGCTAGGCTTTTGCGTTGGTCTTGCGCCAAGGCCTTCGTGGGGAATATATAGAACGCCCGTGTCTCAGAGTCTTTTTCCAGGTCGTACAGAACTGGCAGCTGGTAGATAAGGGATTTCCCGGAACTAGTCGAGGTTGAGACTACCACATTATGGCCTGAGTGTAGAGCGTTCAGTGCCTGGGCCTGGTGAGAATAAAACTGCGTGATGCCCCGCGCGTTATAGATAGCATCAACTAGTGTTTGGCTAAGCAGGAACTCCAGGTCTCCGTACTCGGGTTCTTTGGGCATTGTCGTGAAGTGGCCGTCAGGCATGATCTGATCAAGGTACCATGAGCTAGCCTTGAGCTCTCTAATTATTTCAGCAAATGAATTGCGATCTGTCGGGATTTTGGCGGGTATGGTATCCTGGTACTCGCTTTTTGGCACCAAAGTCGCTGGTTCTGGTGTTCTAGGGATGTAATTCCGACTCTCTCTTTGTAAAGCTTCTGCCGGGTCTTCGCCCAGGTGGGTGTGCTTGGCAATGAAGCTATTGACTGCCTTTGTGAATAACTCATTCCTCCGGCTGATGAGTTTCGCCAGGTGCTTATGGTTCATTGCCCCCAGCTTTCCATCGTCTTTGAGTCGCCGTTGGGGCCTCGCAACTGAAGACGGCGGCGAGCCACTAACAGCCTCGTGATCTCCTGTCATTTCCGACTTTTTCTTTGCTGGCAAATCAACAAATTCAAAGTAGAGAACATAGGTTGCCTCGCCCGGTGCTAAAATCGGCTTTCGGTCCAGATAATCTTTGTCAGCACCATCCGCCCGAATCCACCGCCCACGACTCGCATTCTCTGCGGCACTCAGTCTTGCGACAAATGGATCCAGGTCTAATGGCTGCAGCATCGCCTCGTTGACATATTCAAACTGGAAGCGCCCCGGCTGGATAGCCACAACCTGTGCGACTTCCGCAATCGTGATTGGCCGGCTTAGGTTTGCTTCAACAGTGCTCTTGATAACATCAAACGTAGTCGGCATGTGCTTGCGGGTACTGCAAAAGGTAACTATTGTGTTAAGAGCGCGATGGAGTTTTTCTAGCTCCTTGAATAGTTCTGGCCATTCGACACCACCTTGCCCACAACTAGAGCCCGGAGTTGTTGGTTCTTTGGAGCATTGCGCCTGCTTTTTGGTGGGCCGTTTACAGTGGTTAGTATCACTAGACTTTCTCTTTTTCTCGCCAGTTGTAGATGTCTCATCCATAATGAGTTTGCTAAGTCTTTAAAAGCGTTGTGACAGAATGTAAAATGATGTAAAATTATGAGGTCATTGATGCAAGACGTGTCCACCGCATCCATCGCGATGCTTGATGTGGAGCTGACACGTAGTCAGGTGACATTCTTAGGGTTGATAGGGTTATGACACTGCATAATCACCTTGTGTCACCCTGCACAAATATGAGATGAAACAGGGATAGCGCGAGAATAATTATACTACAAGGGCGATAAGATAGCATCTAGCCAAGCAGCGCTCCCGGCCCACTGGAGCTGAGACACGGAGCGATAAGAAGTGACTTGAAATTAGTATGCTGAGACGACACACTTTTCTGTACCCTGCTATTGTTGAGGGGCTCCAGCTCATTAAGCCCCAGGCTGGGCTTAGCTAGCAAGAAGCTAGCGCTAGCTCTTTGATGGGGATTCCGCAGGGGCATTGTAAGTAGGTAGGCACTTGCGTAGCCGTACTGAAGTATATTGGGAATACTAAGTAACTTGGTGCACGGTGGGTGGACAAGTACTAACACACCCACATATAGTGTGCAGGTACCTACTTGCTCTGCAGCTGAAATTCACCTCAGCCCTCCTTCCCTTTCTTGTTAGCACAAACGAAGCCAACACCAAAAAAAGCCATTTTACCGAATCTCGTGATAGCCTCGACCTTCTTCCAACGCCAGCCTCGTCTTAATTGTCCCATTAGTACCTCGAGCCCACCGTCAAACTTCCATCGCCAGCGACCCTAAAGCGTCGACCTCTTGCTTTTGCTCTCTTTCTTTGCCGCCCCCCCAATTACGAGTTATAGTCTGCACCAACACAACTTCACCTCGCCGTTGAGCCTGAAATCCCGGTGTTTCGAGTTTTTATAGGGGCCGCTCCCTCCTTATGCCCAGCTTCTATCAATGTCTGGGCGTAAGTTAGGCGGAGGCCGCATTTTGGGCAACGGTCGCGCTCTCGGTCCGCCACTTCCTCCTTCTCCCTCGCCTGCTGCATCTTTGATTGCCACATCCCCAAGCCCCTCGATATCAAATGGCGGCGGTGTAGCCATTCGTCGATCGGCAGCATCGGCAGCTGCACTTGCTGGTTTCGATGCAATGTCCGAGAGCTCCTTTTCAGCGTCCTCACCCACGCCTTCGGCTTTACTGGCAGATAACTCGCATGATCTTCTGGCCAATATTAGCGTTGGCGAGGCATCTTCCCAAGCAAAGACGGATTCTATGTTGGTGTGTCCAATATGCAACGAAGAAATGGTACGTCGACTGTCGGTACATTGCCTACACTGTCTGCCAAGGGGGCCGTTGAC
Source organism: Ceratocystis ficicola (assembly GCA_038407015.1). Lineage (NCBI taxonomy): Eukaryota > Fungi > Ascomycota > Sordariomycetes > Microascales > Ceratocystidaceae > Ceratocystis > Ceratocystis ficicola. Next base: position 27,738 of record JAZBQP010000287.1, on the reverse strand, counting down.
TTGTAATCTAACCCATTTTCTTTTCATAGCTCACCTTGCTCCAACTAAACCGGTATGACACCCTCCATCCGACCCTCCCTTGATAGAGATGAGACGGCCTAGCTCTATTGTACATAATGCGAACACTGCATGCACGTACTAACAGTCGCTTCCCATAGCCATATTGATGATGAACACCAAGAGCTTCCGGCCGTTGCTCAGGACGAAGTTCGCACCTGGTTCGATAAACAGGTCTCCAAAGCCAAGCGTTTCCAGCCTCTCTCACTAATCAACCAAAAGCTTCGTGGCCTCGATGTCTTTGAATCTAATGAATCCGCCCCTCCTCCCACCGCTGGCCCCGTCATCAAATTTCCAGAGACCGCTGCTGAGCCTGATGAGATGATAAGTCGTAGCCATTGGCAGCGCCAGACAAGTAACGACTACTGCACGGATCCTACCTGCGAGCAACGTCTCGGCCCACTGAATGCGCCAGTAAACTGCCGCAAATGTGGCCGTCTATTCTGCGAGACCCACACGATGTACCAAATGAAACTGTCAAGATCAGCTGTCCATGAGCCTGTACGGGGAGTATGGGCACGTGTATGCGAGACGTGTTACAAGTCCCGCGAAGGCTATAACGACCACCACGGTGCCCTCATAGATCATACCGATCTTTTTGTTTCCATACGCACCAAGCGAACAGAGCGGCAAAACCTTGATGTTACGCGTCTTGAAAAGCGACTTACCAAACTCACCAGGTTACTAGCGGCTCCACCAGAGGAACAACAGCCTGCTGCCTTTGTTGGTTCAGCAGGGCTTCTAACGCAGAAGAACCAGCGCAAAAACTTGGAACAGTCCATCGTGACATGGGAAGAAGATGCAGCTGTAGCTAGATGTCCGTTTTGCCAGCAAGAGTTTGGATCGTGGACCTTTCGTAGGCATCACTGTCGCATGTGCGGCAAGGTGGTTTGCGCTGACGCCCAGACGAGCTGTTCATCTGAAATAGGGCTGGACGTAGAAAGCCGTACGTTACCCACCAACATCTGTTGTCACTCGTTTGCTAACTGCTAATAATCCAGCCCTAGAAGCCTCAGAAAAGCCTGGACAGGCCAATATCCCCGTCGATATACGCATGTGTCGCGACTGTATCCACACCCTTTTTTCTAAGCGCGACTTTATTGCCTCTATAGCACACCAGCCCCCAGATCAACGAGCTTACGATACTCTAAAGCAATTTGAACGCGGCATACGCCAGTTAATTCCACGGTTTCAAAAGAGCCTTGTTGCTCTACAGACTGACAACTCGTCCTCATTGCAGGTTGCTACGTTGCCCTCCCATGCTCAGATAAAAGAAGCAGGCAAGATACGACGACGCCTGATTGATAGCTTCACCAAGTATGACGCCGCAGCACGCAGACTGCGAGACTTGCGGACTGAATCTGCAACACAACTGCGCTTGCAGAAAGCTATATATGCGGCAGCCTCGGCGTTTTTGCACACACACATGCTCACGTTGAAATCCGTGCCCAATATTCTCCGCCAGAGCTCGTCCAAAAGCCAGCCTGGAACTCCCCCAAGTAAAAACCACCTCTCCCACCCACATCATCACCATCATCGTGGCCGGTCAAACTCGGGACTTTCTCCATTACGCCATGCCGAGGCCTCAGAAACAGCTAGTCAGGCCTCGGAAACAAGCACAGCTATGTCAATGCTGGAAATAGAGGAACGACAAGTGCGCGAGAAGCTGATTGTCCTCGAGGAGCAGCGCTTTATGGTGCAGCAGATGATTGACTCGGCGCATGGCGGGCGACGGTTCGAGGAGGTCAGTGCTCTGACAAGGAATGTCGAGGAGCTGGATGCCGAGATTGCGCATGCGAAAGCACGTGTGGGCAATGTTGAGGAGCGGTGGCACGGCCTGTATGCCATGGGTGAGGCTTAGGAGAAGGGGAGCTTTTTTCTTGGAACCCTCTCCTCTTTCCAATATCGGAGCTGGGATTGGCCTTGTATATTTTTCTTTTTGGGTTGTAAGCCTTATTTTTGCGTTTTCTTTTACAGTGGCGGGCATTGTTCCGAGAGGCTTTCTGACTACTTGCTTTATCTTCTCTGGTTCCTTTTTTTTTTTCTTTTTTCTGCATGGCGTTTGGCACTTGTTGATCTTGTTCGGAAGTTCTCAATAGCGGGCCTTTGTCTTTGTCTTGGTTTGTTAGTTTTTTTTACTTTTATTATTTATCATTTTGATTTGCTCCGCATGGCGTTCACTTTGATGATTCTTTCTCCTCGGCCGCCACCCCTCCTCCTCCCCCATCAAGATTTATTCAAACAGTTATATAGAAAGCTTTGCGTGTCGTTTTGCCCATCTATCATGATATCTCGCCTACAATGCAGCTAGCTATCTTTGAGAGTCACCGTAGGGTTTTACATGGATGTATCAACGACGTCATCTTGTTGAGATTATATATTCACGCCAAGCCAGAAGAAAAGATGAAAGACTCCAAAAAAAAAGAGAGAGGCTATGAAACCGTGTGACAAAGGAAATGTGTCGTGTAGAGAAAGGCGGGAAAGCAAAGGAACAAGAGAAAAAAAAAGTACATCGACCAAAGAAGGAGAGAAAAAAAGAAGGAAACAGGAAACTCGGGCACGAGGTTTGGCTTAAAAGCCTCAAGACAAAGGAGAAAAAAAAAGAAGAAGGCGTGGTAATCAGGCAAAGAGAACAAACAGAAATGCTATCCAGCATCCTCGAAGACGACATAGACAGCCTGGTTCCGCATGTTGACCAGGACGAGATACATATAGACGAGTGCAAGAGAAAGAAGCGAGGGACATGAAAAGAAATCAAAAGAAACCCATCTTCCAAGCAGCTCATCGCACAGCGCCTTCCTCAACGCCACCTAGGAACCTCCTCACACGTCCCAGTTCCAGCTCTGCCTTCTCACTCTCCACTGCACGCAAGAGACCCTCTACTACCGAGTCAACATCGTCCACGGGCACGCCCGTGCAGAGCGACACCACTTTGCGATATTTGACCTCGGTCTCCTTGCTACGACCCTTAAGCGCCAAGACCATCTTCCGCATGACCTCCTTGCGCTCCGTCAAGGCCTTGATGCGTGTCTTGAGCACAGTAGCAGACGGGAGACTTGCAGCAGCAGCAGCGGAGTTGGCATCCGAATCAGATGTCTGGGTTATTATGCTGCTGATTTGAGTCTCCCATGATGAGATAGGATCACTTCGCCCGGCAGCCAGGGCAGAGTCGCGTGCAGAGCGAAATTGTTCATCCTCGCTGGCGTGCATGAGGTTGGCAATTTGCTGGCGTGCATGGGTTTGCTTGCGGACCTTTTCTTGGATGGCGTCAAGTTTGCGCCGTGCATCGCAAAGATTGGATGACGCTGTGCGGATTTCTTTGTGTAAGCTGTCTAGAGACGCTTGCTTAGACTTGATCTCCTTGTGGAAATCACCAGTGGCTTCGTTAAGGATAAGTGAGATAGCTGCTTAGGTGTTAGAAGGGGTTGCAGACAGGTGTGGGAAATAATACTTACAGCTCATGATCTCGTCATTGCTCTGAGTGCTCTTTTGCGAGCCAAGCAATGCCGTTGATTTGGCGTTACCTGAAACCATGACACCAGACCCACCGTTGCCATTAGTAGCAACATCACTAGCATCACCACCAATCCCAAAGTCAATAGGCCGCAGGCCTGATCTGTTTGGAATATTGGGATCGGCCCCAACTTCCAGCAACTGTGAAATCACGCTTCTGTTGCCGTTCTTGGCTGCGATGTTCAGGGCGCTGTCGCCCGAGTTGTCTTGGGCATTGACAATTTCAGACATGAACCTGGCAAGACCCATCTTGGGCGGCTGCTGCGATCCATTGGGTATGATGCCATTGGATTGTGTGACCTGGCTGTTTGGTACACTCCCTTGACGAACTACCCATTCAAGGAGGCTCTCGAGGTAGTAGCGGCTAGCAGCATTACGGCCTTTGACAGCACTGGTAACGGCAATCTGGTGCAGCACGGTTCGTCCCTTGTTATCTCTGATTTCAAGGGTGCAGCCCAAGACGTCAAGGAGCTCAGGGAATGTGTTGAGTTCCATGGAATTTGTCACGGTGCATGCCCTCATTAGAGCAGTTTGACCAACGGCGTTCACACGAAAAGGACTAGCACCAGCGCGAATCAAAGCCCGGAGCAAAGTCATGCGCGATAGAGCAGCAGCCCAGTGCAGAACTGTGTGGCAGTGGTTGTCAATAGACATGTCAAGTTCTACAGGTGTCATGCCCTTGATGCTTTCTTCAATCTGCTGTTCTGAAATATTGTGGTCAAGGAAGAGGCCAAGCAGCTGGGCTTTACGGTCATCTGCCTCTTGTGAAGCTTCATATGGCAATGGAGGGAGAGGACCGAAGCCGTCCTGACTGTCAAACTGACTAGAGAAGGAGCCATTGCTATAAGAAAAAGACTCCCCTGCTTCAATAGAGGAGACGGGGAAATTCTGGCTCTGGTTCACATCTCGCCCGCCATGTGAAAAACTATCAGCAGGTGTCAAATTCGAGCGAGCACGTTTGAGTGGTGGCTCTGGCATGTCTATGCTCATAGACATTGTCATTTGCTGGCTAGAATATGGTGTGTCGTGCCCACTGCCATAGTCTGAAGTAAAGCTTTGCTGCGAGTTGGCAGGGAATCCGTCGCCCCCTTGGGGCTTTGATGATTGTCGGGTGAAGCTAGGGGCTCTAGAAAGTGATGTTCCGGATCGATTTCGTGGGCCAGGAGAGTCAAAACGCGCTTTGTTGATAGCCGCTACTGCATGTGACGCCGTGGATGAGATATTGCGGAAGAAGGTGCCTGAAACGCCGTTTTGCCGGGTGTCTGTTGCCGTGCTGGGATTGTACATGCGCTTACGCTGGGCTGCCATGGCTTGTTCTTTGGTGGGTGTGTTGACGTCGCGACCAGCAATAGTGCCGTCCTGGCCCATGTCGTGAGTTAAGAGAGGTCGCAGAATCTCTTCTACGCCGTAGTGTCGGCAGATATCGAGACCGCGTTCAAACTTGACCCAGGTCCCTTGGTATTTGCCATAGCCGCCTTGGACCTTTTCGTGCTCGCCAGTCTGGATCTCCTTCTCGAGAATCTTGGTGCGCTTTCCCTTGTCGATCTTGGCAACCTTGAGAATTTGGGTTGCATTCAACCAACTGTCATTGCGGCGACGCATGACGGCGATGTTGTTGACCTCCATTTCATAAACATCAACACCAGAGTAAATAGCCTAGAACAAAGGGTGGATCTTGTTAGTGGGGTCTCGTTTGGTGTATTGGCGTTGCCAATTCCAAAATAACGCAAGCATAGTTTGCACGATGGAGGGGAGGGGGGAGGGAGGGAAGGGTAGGCAGTTAGTTATTTAAGGGTTCGCATACCGAGTATATTGACGGTGCCTCGATCTGTCCTGGGTTGTTTTTAGCTAACCGGAACTGCGCGGCGCTGGCCATGGAGGGTGGTTGTGTCACGGAGACCGCAAAACTATTAGGTTGGGATGCGGGTCTTGCAATAGAGGCACTAGTTGGTAGTTGAGGTTGAGAAGTAGAAGCGCCCGGAGCTGCCATGAGTTTGAGAACGGGTCCGGAAGACGAGGGACAGGACTGTTTTGGGGCTGTAGTAGGGCGCATGTTGCCGGTAGCTGGTTGGAGTGGTTGCGATTGCGATTGAGTCACAGAAGGTTGAGATGACTGGGTGGTAGTCGAGGCTGAAGGGGGTGCTGAGGCTTCAGGTATAGAAGTGTTTGGTGAAGGTGTTGCACCCAAGACTGAGGGTGCTGGTGGCGAAGGCGCAATTATTTCTGACGAAGGAGGCGCTACTAAGGCTGAGGCTGCCAGGGCTGTGGCGGCAAGAGCGGTAACCTTAGAGGTCATCTCCGGGGCTGGTGAGGAAGCCGAAGCAGGTGGCTTGGCAATCGCAGACGAAGACGAAGCGTTCGAAATGGCAGGGGCTGAATTTGCCTGAGTTGAAATGGTTGATAGATGTGCGATACCTTCGGACTTTGATGGTAGCAGAGACAGCGGCTGCGCAAGAGTGGCGGTAGTAGTAGGCGATGGAAGGGGATTTTCTGCAACTACTGTCGACATTGGGAGAAGCGCATTGCTTGATTGTCTAAAGTCAAGTTGGCCGGGAGAAGTAGCTGGTGGCGATGATACGAAATAGGAATTAGGGTCTAGCGATAAGCCCAAGGGATATACAAGAAAATGCGAGCAATGACAACTCCTGTCAAGAGTCAAAAAAGTAAAGCGACGCCTGAGGAAGGAGAAAACAAAAGGGCCTTTGAGTTGGCGAAGAGGCTGAATTGGGTCTCTCTGGCAGCTGTGGTAACTAAGTATGTAGTCGCTCAGTGCTGGACCTGGTTTTGGAGAATCTGATTGATTACCTGGCAACGGCAAAGACAGAAGAGAAAAAAAGAAGTCCGGCTTTTGTGGTTCGCGAAGCTCAAATGAACAAAGGAAGTGAGTGAGAGCGAGTGAAATGAGCCCAGAAAAATGAATGCGCAACGCTGGGCGTCTAGAAAGACTGAAAAGAGAGTGAAGAAAATAAAATGCCTTTGCAGGTGAGCAATTAAAGCCTGATATTTGGGTTAAATCGCAGGCTTGGGCAAATGAAGACAGAGGAAATGTCCCGTCTAAAAAAAAGAAAAAAAGACGATAAATGATGAGAGGGTTTTCTCGTTTTCTTTGCCCTGGTAACAGGATTCGCTCGCGGCGTCAAGTTTGTAGAGGGAGGAGAAGGTCGCTAGCATCAGACTCGAGTCTTTGAAATGGCAAATTCAATTAAACCAAGACGTGTCGTTTTCGTGGCACTGGCGAGGCTGAAGAAAACAAAGCGTGTTTTTTGTCCTTAGCGTGACGCGTCCTTTAGTGTCTTCACTTGGCACTCAGGAGCATGACGCCACAATTCTAGTGTGGCTAGTTGAAACAAGGTTCTTTGTGGCGCCTGCTTCACGTTTTTTTCTGTGTAACCGTTGCAGCCAGGTAGGGTAGGCCCCGAGCAAGGGCCGTTACAAGCCATCACATCACCAGCAGTAGCTAGTAGAGTTTAACTGAGCGCTCCCTGACACTCGTTTGTCCCTTCCTCTCTATCAATTGGACGCAAATCTGCCAGCTCGTCTTCCCTGGCCGGCACCACCAAACCGCACACTTTTCTTGCAACCCCACCCCTGCCATGTCCTTCCAAATACCGCTCCAAAAGCCAATCCAAAAACTCCACCTCTACAGGCACCTCCTTCGTGAAGCCTCATACCTGCCTCGACCCTGTCGCCAGTACGTGCGTGGGCAGATTTTCCACAAATTTCGCATCAACCAATTCCGTGAAACCCGTGTCGATGAGCACATTGACGATGGCTACTCAGCTCTGCGTACCATGCGTGCAGCCAACGCTGGCCAACTCGACCGCATGTACCGTATTGCCCTCCTGACGTTTGGTCGCATTGGCGAGCACCGCGTTCGGCGGATCAATTCTTTTATGAGGCCGGATGGTCCACGCAATGCCGAAGAGGTTGAAGAGAATCTAACGCAGGAGATGCTCAAGTTCAGAAACGGGCAGTTGGGCCCTAAGCGCACGCACATCCTCAACCAGTGGCCTCTGGATAAACTCACTGGATACATCAATACCCAGATGGATCAGCAGCGTTCTGTCCCCAAAGTCATGTGGCCTAAAGCCACAATCACAAAAGCAACTCCCACCACCAACATAGTCCCTGAGGTTTCTATTTGGGGCACCCCACTCAGCACAAATGGTAAAAGATACCGCACGGCAGCGTGGTGGCGGCGGACAAAGGAGAAGATTATTCCGCCTATGACAGAGACGCAGTTTTCGCGATTAAGAGATCTAGCCTGTGGCATGAACGACGGCAAGCCGCTCGAGGTGACCCCGCGCCGGGCCATTGACCAGAGGTACCTTGCAAATCTCAATCGCCAACGTGAGGCTGAATGGGAGTTTGGTAATGACATCAGGGCCTCGACCGCCCTAGTTGAGCGCCAGAAGTCGCGGCCATTCATCAAGCGGTCTGGTTTGATAGACGATTCTCCTTGGAGAGTCGAAACATGGTCTCCTCTAACGGCTCGGAATCTTCAGCGCATTTTTCTTTTCGTATATAACTCGGCGTCTATATCAAAGCTTGATCCAGTCACCCTGGATCGTACGACTACCTGGGGTAAGGTTCAAGTAGAATTCAAAAAAACAACGTCAAAACACGATGCCCTTTTTAGTGGTGTAGACAAGATCACTGGTCTACCTCCAGGCCATCAAAAGCAGAGCTACGTCGAAAGTTTCCTTGCTGCGCCTAGATCCAAAAAGCGAACCTAAGCGGAAGCATGCTGATTTAGCGGAACGCAGCAAAAAGCACTTGTTGTTACGACTTCATGAGCGCCTCGTTATCCACGCCCATTCTAGTTTAGTAATCCATTCATCTAGCGCCAGTAATCTCATCAAGTCGATGCTCAGATTATCCTGCTTTAGAGCCACCCTCTCGAGTTATCCACCGCCCATCTCCACGTCACCATTGCACTTGCCAGCTCTGCTAGCAGCCTCTTGTCGCAGCCCTTCTTAGGGTATGAAGGCCGGACAAGCAGGTGCTGAAGACAGATTTCATACTGACACGCCACATGCTATTAGCTGTGCAACTAGCGGGCTATTGTTGCTGCTTTGTCGTTTTCACGAAAGACTAGGTAGCGAGCTAGACGTGCGGAGGTGGCGGGTTTAATGATTGCGGGGTTTGAGGCGAGTCTAGAGAAGTAAAGTTGGGAGCGGCCAGAAGCCTCCGCTCGGTTGCCCCTAAGGCGTTTGGCTCTCTTTTGCAGTCGGCCAATTTCTATAGCATGGCTCTGGACGTCTGGGAGGGCTATGCTATTGTGTATTTTATATCAAATCAGCGGTTGGAGTTTAGATGAGGATTAGGTGGGAATAACTGTGGCTTGTTTATACAAAATACAACATGACCAGCACTACGTCTGACCGGACAAGGCATTATAGGTATATTTATGCGTGGCAACTATTCAGATGATTCAATAATATATTTTATTCATTAGGCCCTAGCCTCAACTGTGGCCAAATACAGCAGAAGCCATCGTCAAGCACAGGCTCTTTCGGGTGAAGAGAGGAGAGAAGGACTCGGGAAGGAAAAGGCCATTAGCGACCAGATTAGGAGGACACTTGTCGTATCTGTTGTTTGATTCGCATTGATTTCAGACTATTTTTGCTGGTGTTAGAATACAATACGTAGGACAAACTTCCACTCCACACTTTTAATTACAACGCAAGCCCCAATATCTCGATTCCCTATGTTGATTAAATATTTCCCCTTGTAGCATCAAAAGATGCCATTAGTGGACACCCTCACGGCCATTGCTGCTCCGACCAAGCAAGCCGCCAAAACCTTGATGTCAGCCATGCCAAGACGATCAGATGCGGAAACACTTGGAGAGCTTGGCGCAAGCCCAGGCGTCATTGTGTCGGTGCTCGGTGTCCCGGTGCCCGTTTTTCCGATGCTTCCTGTGGCTTCACCAACTGTGGTTGCGTGGGGCTGTTGAGTGCGGTTCGTAGGGTTCATCTCTGTCAAAAACGTTCCAACAAAAGGGGTGGTAGTGGAAGTGAGCGACGAAGATGTGGTGTTTGGCGAATCAGTGACGAATCCGGAGCCGGATGCTGTAATGCCTGTTGGAACAGTGATGCCAGTAGGCAGCCAAGAAGCCGTCGAGTTGAATACTAGAGCCTCACTGCAGACTCTCTGCTTTAACTCATCAACAGCTATCATCATTCACACGTTAGTGGTATGTTTCCCCCACTGAGCCCAAAGCTTGCGACTTACTAATGGTGCTGAGCGACCCAATGCAGCCTTCAATCAAACAGCTGGTGTACTGCGCTCTGAAGTCAATATCCCACACACGACAAAGACACGGGAAATCGTCTGAGCCGCAACCGATAAACTGTGTGGTCTGTTGGTAGCAGCGAGCGCTGCATGGCGCTAGACCAAATACATCCTCTAAGGGCTGGGCAATGACCGCGGATGCAAAGACCGCAGCAGTAACAGCAAGCTTGGGTGTGTGCATTTTTCAACTGGCAATGTATGGCTTTCAGTGGCGACTATAGGAAATCCAGTTTCGATGTTTGATTGAAATTGGAAGAATTATAGAGTTTTCCGGAACTAGTGCCACAAGTATTTATTCTTTTGTTGCTAGCTAGACTGGCGGCGGGTTGCTATCTGCTCATGCTATTGTTCATTTTTTCTGCTGCAGATGAAAGGCGTCAGCAGAGCCAATGGCATATGATTGTAGTAACCTGACAACTGGGCTGGTCACACGATTTGCACTTCGTCGTAATGTTGGTTTGTTGCTACTTTCTCCCACAAACATTGAATAATGTGAGCATGAGTCATCAGGGAAAAAGGAATGCTGGGATGAAATGATTACAGTAATGTTAGAGAAGATGTTTGCAAGCTTAGGATCGCAAGTTTCCTGGAGGGTTTTGTCCCGTGATGATGATGCTGATGTGCTAGGGTTGGTGGTACCGACCATATCGGTAAAAATCAATATAAATGTGGATAACTGTGAGGATACCGGTGACCGTACTTAAACCCCTTCTGTCTACAAAGGTGGTGTGAATTCGGTCGTCTTGGTAATGTCTGGTATCTGTTCTCTATCTATCGTAAGATGCGGTCTGTCACATGGTAATAGAGATCGGCTCGGGCCAGGGCGGTGTGGCACATGTCCTGGCTTAGTCATCCACATTCTGCCACTATCATGGATCGCATTATGGGCCACATATTTATTTCTATCAATGCTTAGACTATGACAAAGAAAATCAGTGAGCAATGTGAGCATCGAAAACGAAAAGTAGAATAAAGCTTCATGATTCATGTCTTTATTCGAGTAGGATGTTGAATTTTGGGCGCTACTTTTCGAGCACTATGCCGGAGCTCAGTCAGCAACGGAGACACCTCTGCTTGTACTAGAATGACATGCAAGCAATGCTTCAGTAGAAATCATGATGTTTAGAGGCCCCAGACGGTCTTTCTACCGAATCTTTCAACAAGGACTTGAAAAAAGAGAAGGGAACCCTTTTGAGAATGCCCCGGATGGCGATTCGGCGCGCACCTTCGCCGAAAAGAAATAGAAGGAGGCCGCTCAATAGTGCAAAGATTCTTATGCACTTAACGACCAAGAGGGGGACGGGGCCTCTGGCCCGGCGCTAGCTTGCTAGCATTGTGTTCTAAAGAAGAGAAATGAAAGGCAAAACAGAGACTAGTTGATTTTCTAGATTCCGGTTAGTCCTGTACGGTGCATTCTTTTGTCTCACGCTCTCCTCATCTTGTGTTCAAGTTGTGTTTGCTTTGAATGCTCAAGGCTTGTTCTTTATGCTTAGATCTTCGGAACGTTACATGCTGCATTTAAATAGATGAATGTTTCGTTTCATCTCATTCGAGTTAACCTTAAAAAAAAGGCCCAATAATTGGTGTGATTGAAAATGAAAAAAGACTTGCGGTGCAATGTACAATATGCGCATTTAGACACACATGCAGTGTACAAAAGACTATGTACAAGAAGATAAAGTAGGAGGGGGGGGTTAGATTCGTGCATATCCAAAACGCCGGCCACAAAAAAAAGAACCAAAGGCCGTTACAACGAGCTAAAACTATGAAACAAGGAAAGGCAGTTACGGGGAAAAGGTGAATCAGGGTTAAGACGAAATATTCAGATAGCCCTAGAGATAGACGACAATTTGCTTTTGGCAGCTACCTTGCACGCTCGTATGCATCGTCATGCACAAAAGTGCAACATGACAAAATAATATAAACCACAAAAAGAAAAAAAAAACTGGGTCAGAAAGAAGGAAAAACAGAGCAGGGCTTAGAATGTCTTGACTGCAGGAGCGGCCATGGCTTTTTGCCGACGATATCTTGCCGCATACATGAAGCGCTCGTATGTGCCAAAGCCATACACTACAAACCCAATCAGCATCCAGCCGCTGGTGATTCCCAGCCCAATGGGATATACCATTAGCTGCATGCCAGGTAGCACAAAGGCCACAGTGCCGTTGGCTAGTTCGGCATGCACGGCCTCAACGGCCCACATGGCCAGCGATAAGTCAGACATCACCACCTCACGAGAGAAAATACCATTGACAAACAAAGCCTCGTTGGAGGAAACGTTCGTCTGGATAACTCCGGTCGCACCAGCGGCATTAAGAGTGAGAATAGGCATGACAAGGGCTTCCAGAGAGGCACTATGAATGAGAATAGGGTCAGAAACACTTCTAAATCGTATGTCTTGAAAGGGAAAAAAAAGAAAGACTTACAGTGACATGTCAGGTGTCATCCGCAAAGGGTCAATCTGGCCGACAAGCATGTACTGCTTGAGCAGCGGGACCTCGTTCGCACGACGCTCCACCGAAATATCCCGCTTAGTTAACGACTCTAATTTGGCTGACCTAGGCACATTAGAGGTTGAGCCTGGTGTAATAGTAGTGCTGGCATTTGTCGTTTTATTCAAAACATCCACGGTAGACACAAAAGCGCCGTCATAGCTCAGCTGGACTTGGATATTTGACGGCAGCACAGCGGCAAATTCTCCGGATGGATCAGAAATCTTGTACAGGCGTAGATCGGCCTGGAAGACGCCGGAGGTCATGTTTAGCGCCGGAAGGTTATAACAAATGCCAGTGCCGGACGGGTTTGAAGCAACGGGAGTAGACGATAGGGCTTTTTGGCAAGCCTGCTCTGTTGTATTTTCCCAGATCTCCATGTTGACTGTGCCGTCCGCATTGAGTGAGACTTCAGAGATAACGCTATCAGAGGCCTTTGTTGAGCCTTTGTTACTGACATCGTTGAGATCTGTGTCATTATTTAGATCAAGGCTGGATGTAGTACTGGATAATGATACTTCGGCCGCTTTGCGCATCTTGACGATTTCGCCGTAGTTGGCGATGGTGGCTTCGGAAGCTGATAAACGCAAGATGCCATAGGAGTCAATGCCCAGGGGAGAATTGATGATATCGCCAGCTCGAACGATGGCAGCTGCGACCAAAGTCAGGGCCAAGGCCAAATTGGAAAACATTCTGCTTGCTGGTAGACAAAGACGGATAGACTTTTTGCTGGGGTGGGCTGAAACAGACAGGCAACCTTGGTTGGGTTGTTGGGCGTTGTCTCTGTGAAGTTCTCTTGGTGCGAATTATATGAGTAGGAAGCAACCACGAGAACAACCACAGTGGAGTGATAGTAATGCGCAATGGAAAGAAAATTAAAAAAAAAAAAAAAAGAGGAAAAATAATTAATAAAAAAAGGCCGACCGGCGGTTGTGAGAAGAGAAAAAAAAAGGATTAGAAATGAACAAGAAGAGAAGAGAAACTGGAGAGCAGTTCTGGTTCCGCACAGCGAAGACGGCTGGGGAGAGGAGGAACGAAGAAAAGAAAGAAGAGAAGGAAAAAGAATGAAGCAGACGAAGTGATCAGGGCAAGCTAGGAAGAAGTACTAGCCCGGATCGCGATGCCAGAGAAGGGCAGCAGAGGGGCAGCCCGAATGAGAGAAGCGGCTACGGTGCCAGTGAACACAAGAAACAAATATGCCACTAAGTTCCACGCAAGAAGCATAAACAACAGCGGCTATCAATCCGACGATGAACCAAGAGCGAAGGCAGCAAAACAAAGCAGACGCCGGGCGTGTGTCGGGTTGTCGATCATGAGTTAGGGAGCAGTTAGGGAACGACGGTCGGCCAAGAGAAGTGGCAAACAAGAGGGGAGAAGCAAGAAAAGGAGAGTAGAATGGGGATGCCAAGATGAGGATGGCAGGTTGTAGGCAGCAGTATACTGATGGTTACGGCTAGCAGTGGTGATGGTTGACAACGAGTGTCGTCGTTGGGGGTTTGGTATATATGTGCAGTGAAGGTGATGCTAATGTGGCGGTTGCATGCAAAATTCGAGACGGAATTTTATAGCTACGGGAACACGGGAAGGAGAAGACAGAGACGATAACAAAGACGAAGATACAAGAGAGCGTGAATGTAATGAAAAAGTACAATGAATTCAAGTAAGGCAAGAAAGCCGGCAAACGAGCGTTGGGAGTGAAAAGAAGGCTGAGGCAAAGGAAGATGGAGATGGAGATGTCTGAAGAACCCGAGGAAAATAAAAGGTAGAATAAAAAGCAACGACAGACACAGAGACAGGACAGGGCAAGCAGCTAAAGATGAAGGAATGCTGAGGAAAAAGACTGGACGAAAAGTCTGGCGAGACCAAGGAACCAGCCCAGCCAAACAGAGGCAAAATAGAGCACGCACTGCTGGTGAGACTACGTTCCAGAGCAGGGATATGAGGAGGGCATGGATTGGTAGGCTTGCTGTTACAGGGCACAGGGGACATGACAAGGAAAAGGACATGGGCGTCAGTACCAAACAGGTTCTCCGGTCTTCTGGAGTCCTCCCTCCCTATCCATCTCTTTATCATGCCACCAATGGACTTGATCAGGCGGTCAGGTCACACTCTGCTTCCTAGCTTCTTGGCTTCTTGGCTTCTGGACTCGTTGTCCTATCATTCCCGTCTATGGGCTCTAAACAAACTGTTCGGAGCCCAAGATAGCCCGCGTCCCTTTGCTGGCCAGCAGCACAACCCCGAGGGTTTTTTTCTAGTATTCAGGAAAAAGGAGACAAGGGAGCCCGAGGAGGAGAGAACTGAGAAAAGATTGAGAGAAGCTTGTGCTTCTGCGGGCAGAAAGCAGGCCAACCTTGGGAAGGGCTGAGAAAACTTGGTGGCAGCAGCGGCAGCAGTAGCAGCAGTGGCAGCAGTGGGTAGTGACAGCAGTGGCAACAGCGGCAGCAGCTGTCAACCTCACTGTTGGCCAATATCTTGGTCCTTTCGCCGGTTATTACTCTTTTCCTTTCTTGCTCCGCCAGTGCATTTCAGCAAATGCTTGCTAAAGCCAATATAGCTTCCTTCGCGTGTCTTGGCGTTTTTACATTTACACTCTTAAAAAGCCAAGCTTTTGTCTCCCGTCAATAGTGCTACGAGGGGGTAGTAGTGGCCTGGACCTGGGCCTGGCTGGGCCTGATTGGCTGGCCTTATCCCCTTTATTGCTGACAACATTAAATTTCCGTGCTCTACAAGAATCTCGCGCGCGCATAATAGGAGCCAGAGACAGAGAGGGACAACAGAGCCGTTCGCTCACCCACCTCGCCGCCGTATTCCGATTTGGCGACCGCCAAAAATTCACAGCAAGCATCCAGATGTGCCAACAGTCTGTCAAAGAAAATCGCTTCTCCACCTGAGGGCTGTGCTTTTCCTGTGTGCAAATATCCTGATGTCCGTTGCACTTGCCTCACTGCATCTGTCAACCCGGCGCTGGGCCTACTCACCCTTGTAAACCCTCTCTGATTTGCGATCCAGACAAGCCCACACGTATCAGGCCAGGCGACGCCAGGCTCCTCTTGCCTCGAATCCGAAATAGTGCCTCTAGTGTTCGCCAAAAGCGGAAGCGAAAACGAAGCTGGTCTTGGTCTTGCTCCCCTCCCCCTGTCTAATCAAGGACTCATTGTCCTCTTTTTTTTTTCCCTTTTTTTATTTTCCATCTCTCCATAATCACTGAGGTGGACCGACCTCATGAAGCATAGTCCACAGTTGACACGAGGTCTGTGCCCGAAAGGCAAAAGGCACAGTTCTCCTTAAACCTGACCCTCAAAATAAGCCCTCTTCCGTCCCCACAGTTTGTCCGTCTTTGGTCGCTGTAGTTCGTGGGAGAAACGTCGCTTGCCCACGGGTTAATTTTAGGGTTAACTCGCAAGTGGCCAAGGAGCCTTTTAAGGCCTGCCCTGCCGTCTCGCCACAGCAAGCCACAAAGTAACAGAGAAGCATTGCCTGATATATCGCCTATTGTGCTACATATCAGAGGCAGGGGCTTTCCTATCAGCCCATTGCCATCTACGATAGATTTGCAATCGTGAGGTTTTCAAGCCACGCCACAAGGCCCAAATGAAAACTAGCCATGGTCGAGACTGGGTAATGAAGGGCTGCATTCTTAGTCTGCTGCCAAGAGTCTCCCAGAGGCATAATAGAACCTCATCGACAGGCTATCAGTAATCATCGAGACGCAGATTGCCTCACATGTGGCACCAGGGACAAGCGCTTACCTCTGACTAGTGGCTGTAGTGATTTTCTCTTTTTTTTTTCTTCTTTCTATTCTCTTATAGGTTCCCTCCTTTTTGCTTTTTCCACCTTTTCATCCGCTTGGAGTAAATGCTGATTTCGTCATGGGTAGGCTGAGGCTCGCCTACACCGTCAGATCATTGCTGTTCAGGGCCTTTTTCTCTCTGTTTGCAGCAAGGCCCGCATTAACAATACTGGCTAGTGTGCTGTTTCAAAGACCACAGCCTAGTGGCCCTATTCAACCATTGTTTACCCGGCGCCATGCTAAAGTCCGCTGATTGGCTCATGCACCATTCCTATTTCCTATTTGTTTCACCAGGTACAGGGCCAGCAAATAAGCCTCGTTGGTGGGACCCGTCTGTCTCCCTCTTTTTTCTCCTTCTGCCTCCTCTACATCCTAGGCAAAGGAAAGCAGTGCAATACTGTGAAGCAATTGGGCCAAGCCTTTTCTCTCGAGAAGTCTCCCCCTCCCCCTCACTCTTCATTCCCTAGGCTTTCAAGCCTTTAGCCAAGCTAAACTTGTCAGCTTGGCTTAGAAACAACGACTGGGGCATTTTGTGTTTCACGTCTGTCTATCATCGCCTCTGCCCACTGGCAAAACAGGAACAAGAAAAATTTGCAAATAGAGAAAAGACAAACAACAAGAGGATGATGATTCTAGATCCAAGAGGCATCATCATCAAGCAGCAGTGAAGGTCAACAAAATCGGCTAAAGTGGGAAGAAAGGGTCCCTCTTTCTCTCTGGCTAGCCTGTCTCTCATCAACCCTATCACGGAGATCATCTCCAGCTTAACCCTATTGAACTCATCCCGTCCGCTTATATCTACATGGGAAACTTTACCTGATGCTGAGCGCCACCCTAACCCCGGTATCTGTGTTTGTGACAGTCCGCGCACGACCCTCACTCGAGATTTGCTCTGGTATCTCTAGTAAACTCCTCTCATCCGGCTGTTTAGTGTTTTACTCGTTTAGAGTTTTGACTGTTTGGTATCATGTGTTTGACATCTAGTCCAGCTTCGCTTCAGATTGCGAATTCCTCTCCTTTATTTCGTAGAGACTCATGCAATATCACTGTTCCTCGCTTGTAGTACTTGTGGCTTTCCCTGTCCATATTCCCTCCCTCTCATTATGTGCCATTCCCTACTCACTCTCTTGTTCGTCTCCTCGCTCTCCCTCTTTCCTCGATTACCACGCTTGCGTGCCCGTATTCTGGCTGATATGGCACTGCTATCATCATCGTGAACTCCTCCACCGCTCTTCTTGAGATACGCTCTCAGCCTCTCATTCTTTAGTCTCTGTCTGCCTCCTTCAGTTCTCTGCTGGCCTAGAGCTGCAGCTAAGCTAGTCAAGCTTTGCTTTCACTTGTACACACAAACCGATTTACTTGAAGGCATACAAAACAATTGCGCTCACGCTCTTTTTGAGCTTGTCCTTCATTCCCAAGGCCCTTCAGCCGCCTTGACTCTTGAACCTCTCCACATGCTGCCGTCTTGACCTTCTGGCTACGGACTTGCTTTCTATTCTCGTTCTTCTGATTGTGCACTTTCATTCGTTTACTCACCTACTTGCTTGTCAGTCAGTCAGTCAGTCAGCCGGTCTCTCCACTGCTCCATAGACACGAATAGAGCGAGACACACCCACCAGGCTTTTTCAAGCACACATCATGAGAGCAACCACTCTACAAGCCTCCGTCACACTTCTCAGTCTATTCTTCAGCCTCTCCTTCCCAACACAAGCCACCGCAGCACTAACGAACGCCAATCTTGCCCCTAATGATGTCCCGCTCACCTGCATCGATATTTGCGGACCCGTGGTCGAGCTATCTTCCGCCTGCCAGATTCCCGTGGACTATAGTCTCGAGGAGCTGCGGCTGCTACGACGGGAGCTCGACGGTCGTGAGCCCGTGCCTGATGGACATAGAAAACAGCGCAAGATCACTGCGCTCAGGACGGCTCGCACCACGCCGCTGGCAGCGTCTTTGACACACCAGTTCCGCTTTTCAAATACGTCGCAGCTTGCAGGCGGGCAAGTTCCAGCAACGGGATTGACCACAGGGCAGCGAACTGGAACGGCGCACGCGTCGACTGGAATGGGGATTTGGAGGAAGACAACCTTAACCACAGATTCAGTTCCCTTGTCTATTGGACTTGGGGCTGGTTTCTCACTGCTCCCGCCGTCAACCACACCCCGTCCATTCTCGACTGGTATTTCTGAAACAGGCAGTTTTCGCACAGGCATCCCTCTTCTTACCACCGGAGGCACCCGGAACAGCTCCTTTTTGACACCCCCAACAACAGCTTTCTTATCACCGCTGCCATCGCAGCTCCCACCCTCTCTCACATCAGCTTTGCCTGCAGGTGAAACGGGCTTGCCCACCATTGTTGACTCTGGAGACCCGCTAGCCGTAGGCAACGCAGCCGGCACCGAGAACATACACTCGGGATTGCAGTCCAGTTCGGATCCCTCGTCTCCTGAATCTACCGAGGCTGTGAAGGAAAATCAGCTAAGCGGCCTGGACATCAAGAGAGTTCAAGCGGCAGAGCAGGATTGCGTGTGCTTGAACGACAGTTTTGATGTGGCTCGCTTTGCAGCATTGTGCTCGAGTTGTATTTCACAGGCGGGGTTTCCTATGGGCCGTAAGTATTTTGCTATTCCCTCACGCCCGTATACCCCCCTTCTCTCTCTATGGAGTTTTTCTTTTACCTTTGCTCTTTCGTCGGTGCTAACACTCACTTATAGCCGCTGCGTATATTGTCTGGACGTGCAACTTCACTGAAGAAGTCTGGACATCCAACCAAGACGCTATGGCAGAGAACATTGTTGTCAAAGCGAAAACACCGCAGGTCACTGGCGTCAACGGGTCGTCGCGATTTTCGGCGAGCCATGTGACCGTGGTGGTATTGGTAAGTGCGCTGTGTGCGGTTTTGCTGTCAGTATGACCGGAGGATGCAATGCATTGCTTCTGTTGCTCTCTTTGTACTGCCGTTATTGGCTGATCGGCAGTATTTTCCAAGCGATTTCTCTTTTTTTTTTTTCTTTTGTATCATTTCTTGCTGTGTTTAAGTTGCTAGCGTTTGGCTGAAGCCTCCCACGAGATCTTTGGCACATTGGGGAAGGGGGGTGCTTGGCTTTTTATCCTGCATGTTATTTCTTACCTTTGTACATTTTCTGCCGCTTCCTTTCTTGTTCATAGATTACCCGCAAGATATTTTGATATGCCTTATTCTTCAACTATAGCGTCTTTACCACTCTTGTTCTTTGCTCACAACTGTAAGTCTATAACAACATGGTAAAACGCTGCGTTACACGAAATCAGCGTCAAGTCACAGACGCTCCATGGCCCCACTTTTAATGCGGCAATCATGCTACTATTGGCCAACGCTAAGTGCCTGCTTAATCGATACGTCATCGATTTAGCGTTTTCCCAATCGCCGTTTCGTAGATGATGAGTCTCCCAAGGATCTTGTAGAAAGAGGCCCTTCTGTAGAGCTTCTACAAACCCCGGATTATAGCGCCCCACCGCCTGTATCTGTTTCTCGTTTGATCCCCCTCCCCTGTGTACAAACATTCGCTGACTGAGTTTTATTACTTCCTTCCTTGTTTTTCTTGCTCAAACTCCCGATCCTGAGTCGCGATCCGTTGGGAAACTGCGTTCCACGAGAAACTCATGCCCCGAGTAAAAAAAAAAAGAGGACAGATTTGGAAGCCAGTCAAATTGTTGCAGAATTTTCTCGTGACCTCCCCTCCACTTTCAATGCTGCTTGATTTCCTCCTTTATTGCCTCTTACTTTCAACACAACACAACGCTCTTTCATTGTCTTGAACCGACTTACACCTGTGCTTCGCCTATTCAGCTTGCTCTTCCTACTTTCGCCTCTTGCTCCCCCCCTCGTCCTTGGATCAATCAAGTCCTACCACCACGCCTTTGTATCCTACACCACCCTCCGTCCCGTAACTACTCATGTCCCAACAACCGCTTGATTCCGGCACCGCCCTACTTCGAGATACTGATCCTAGCCTTGGCCGCACGTCTCCCACGCACGAGCCGTCCTGGCTCGGCGTCTTTTCTGCCTCTGCCACTGATCCGGCCGACGAAAGCACTATGGCTTCAGGCGAAACTCCTACCGCTACACTGAGCAAAAAGCACCGCCGAAAGCGAGTCACGGCCGAGCACACTCGTCAGCGCGTGCGAGACAACCAGCGCCGTCACCGTGCGCAGCAGCGTCTGCGACTGGAGGAACTCGAAAGTCTCGCCTGCGAAAACAAGGCTACCATCGACCAGTTGCGAGCCGAGTTGGCTGCCATCAAATCTGAACTGGAGCGCTGTGGTCGCCACGACGCTGTGCTTACGGGAACCGCCGTTGGGACTCCAACACTAGCACTTGCAGGCAATGCTGCTGCATCCAACATCATTGGCACTAACACTAGTGGTAGCAGCAGCAACATTCCTGTTTCAGCTGCAGTCCCAAAGGAAAATCTGCAGCAGCCATGCGCAACACCTTTAAGACAACTTTCTGTACCGAACCTTGCTTCCGAAATGCCGCTTGTCTGCTACTCTCCGATCGCCGACGGACCCACCCTCCTCCAGCTCATGGAAACCCCCCCACTCGCCAATACAGAAGCACCCATGTTGGACCCTAACCCTAGATTCGACATATTCCCAATGACGCCGCCGGAGATCAGTACCTTTATGAATCAGGCTTTAGTGAAGGCTAGTAAATCATCTTGCTCAGGGAGCAAAACTACCTGCTGCACTGACAACGACTTGGCTATAATATCTCGTAGCTTTGGATCCACACCGTTATCGCTTCCTTTCCGCTCTGGAAATAACAATGGTGATGGAGGCGACGGTTCGGAAAGCAATGTATCGTCATGTGTTCTGGGGCCAAGATGTTGTGCAGACGATTTACCTCCCGTATCTGATCTAGGAAGTGTGGGTGCCGATACCAATGCCGATGATGACCCCGAAGAGACGGACGAAAGCGAGGACATGGTATGCTCGCAGCCAGAAATTCACGGTCCACATTTGCCTAAGAAGATTTTGCAGGCGGCAACAACAGGCGAATCGGGCACGACGCCATGCACACAGGCAGTGGTAATGGTGGTGCAGCAGAATTTCAAGGGTGTGAGTAAGCAGCTTATCGAGTCGTGGCTAGAAGATGGCTTCCGAAGAGCACCGAATGAAGAGGGGTGTCGGATTGAGAACGGGCGGCTGTACAGCTTGCTAGCGTTCATGAGTGAGTGAGAGGAAGAACTGAGGAAAGAATGTGAGGCGTGATATCGAATCAAAGTGTGGAGATGAAGAAAAAGACCAGGTGGAGAGAAAAAAGAAACATGAACATTCTGGTCGCACTACCAACCGAGGATAGGCGATCGATGAATAGGTGTTGAGCTTGATATCACTGTGTGTATTCAAATAGTGTTGCTGTTGAAGATATACAAACCCCATGGACCGATTAATCGGCTGTCAGCTGACTTTTAGATTGCATCCCTCCCTCCCTCATCCCCCTACCGAAACGTCGCCACGGAATTGTCCCATAGACCTCCTGACTGGCCACCGCAACCGCCAAGCACCAATGAGACGGCCATTTGGGCCATCTCCTCAAATGGAAATCTCGTGATGCGTGTTTCAACAGGTTGCCTAGTGGAAGCTGCACTGAACAAGACCTTGTTCCTCTGAAACTCATTCTCTAGCGCCAACACATATGCCAAAGTTGTTGTGGCTGCTTGGCTCATGGAACGGGCACTTGGCACCCAGCCCTCATCTATCACAACGCCGCGCATAGCCGCATAGGCAAAGGTTTGCATGATGGACTGTATGTCTTGTAGTGTTCTTGAATTGAGAAAGAGCGAGGCGCATGTGGGCGGGAAGTAGGAGAAAGA
The DNA here is from genome assembly GCA_038407015.1 of Ceratocystis ficicola. Taxonomy (NCBI): domain Eukaryota; kingdom Fungi; phylum Ascomycota; class Sordariomycetes; order Microascales; family Ceratocystidaceae; genus Ceratocystis; species Ceratocystis ficicola. Next base: position 5,731 of record JAZBQP010000287.1, on the reverse strand, counting down.
TTCGGTTTCGTGTCCGGGAAGGATAATGTGCCCAGTGTTGGGACGCATATAAGGTGAAAAGGAATTGCAAATAGCAAGTAATCCGTCAATATCATGGGCTATCGTGGCCTGGACAGAGGCAGAATCTGGCAGAAAGGGAGTGTTAGTGGCCCGCTGTACCTTGCTGCTTTTTTCCATTTGCTCACCAAAGCTATTGAGCATAAGTCCCATGCTATTCACTATAAAGTCTAGCTCTCCGTGGTGTCTTTCGTTGATGGTTCGCGTGAACCGGTCTATTGAGGCCATGTCGGACGGATTGACGACCTCGACGTTGAGTGTCACTTTCCCACCGTGGATGTGCAAGGCTTTAGATGCAACAATTTCCGGGTCTGAAAGCAACGCCATCATGCCTTGGCCCACTGTAGAGTGTTGACTAGACGTCATGTACAATAGCAAAGGGCCCTTATCCAATGACGAGCCCGCGTAACCGAGTGTGACTTGACGAACTAACAAATCAAAGATAAATAGGGTTAGATATCATGGCAAATGAACAATAAGGTTCACTGGCTAAGCATGCTGTATTGCCTTAAATGTCAGATTACACTGAGTGCAGTCTTGAGCTTGCATAAGTTGGCATGGAGTAGTGAAGCAAGCAAGCCTTGGTAGGCAAGCAAGGGGGCCCATCTTGTGGACAAGGACATCTGAAAATTGCCTAACTTGGTAATTTTAAGACGTGGCAAAGAGGCCTTGGCTATAAAACTCCAAGGGCAGCTAGACAAGAAAGGAGAGGAGGGGGAGAGAAGACCACTCTACAAACAGGACTAGCAGCAAGTAGCAGAGCTGAAAAAAAGGAAAAACAAACAGAGGGACGGAATTTGTGGTGGGTGAGCGTACCAATTTCCAGGCCAACTCCTTGACCTGAGTCGATTACAACACCGACACATCTGTAGTGTTTTACCATGAGGCCTATATTTGTAGTGGTTATTGGGGACTGGTGTTGTAGTGTTGCGGTAGAAAAGAAAGTAATAGGGGTAGCAAGGAGACTGCTAAATTGAAACAACACGAAGTAAAGAAGGCAAACAAAGCAAAGAGAGATCAATGAGATAGGGAATTGGGGTGAATATATGGGAAAAAAAGCTGAGGAGAAACAAAGGAAGCGGAGGAGCGTCCTGACTGAAGAAGGGGGGATGGGGAAGAAGAGAGCCTGTACATAGACAGTACATGATACCATTGCCCATGTATTCACATATTTGCAAATTTGCGTGGATCTCTTTGTCTGTGTGTATGTGTATGCATCCGCATGCAAGTATATAAATAAGCACATAAGAATACAAACAGGGAAGGCTCTAGATAGGAACCCAAGGAGCAACAAGCCCAGAGGAACAGAAAAAGAAGCGGCAAGTGAGGAGTGGGACATGAGGAAATGGGGGACGGGCGGGCGGATGGGCAAGCTACAAGGAAAGTTTCCTAAAACAGCCAGTCAGACATCCTCTGGTGTCTCTGATTTGCCAATTATTGGTGTGTTGTAATGTGGTTGCAATTCGATGTGCGACGCGAGAGATGTGAAAATGGGGCGATAGTGACTATCTAACATAGAAGACTAACGGGATCGAGGCTAAGCAATTGCCTTTGTGCTTTGATTTCTACTTGCTGTGCGACCTGGCAACTAGTTACTAGGCAGAGACTAGGAAAGGGACAAAGCTAGCTTGGTCCTGGCTTGGTGACTCAGTGGACTTGGTGCCTGGTAACTTGGGGACTCGTGACTTGTAGCAGACGAACAATCTTCCGGCTGGGAAGACACAGGGTCTGTCGTTTTCTCATATGCATAAACCTCACTGTCTTAGGGTGCAGAAATACCACCTTGATGTGCTGCTCTTCCCATTTTGAGCAGTCCACTGGCTGGGCAGGTGCATACGAATGTGCATGCTTAGGTGAGCCCACAAGCGTCTGTATACCATGGCGGCAGGCAAGTGCAAGTACACATGCACACACACACATACACATGTACGCGTAATAAGTACTTTGAGACTGTCCATATTCAATGTACATCTACCTGTACGCATGGTTTCGCCCAACTCCACACCTATACCCTGATGTACCGCAGGCACACCACGTGAACTTCAGAGGCACGAAAACATGATCACACACGGCAATTACCCAGGATGGAGACCGCCACAATGAGGCACTGCGCCATGGCTACTGGCATCCACAAGTGTGTGGCTTGTGACGTGTTCTAATTATCATCAAGCCCTAATTGTGCGACGTTTGCATGCGGCGTGGCTCTTCTGTACATGCGTTCTATGTATTCTTCTCACGGGGCAGCTATTTTCCTTGGCCCCATCAACTCCAACCATGTGGCTTTTATTTCCCAGCACGGCGCGCAAGTCATGCATGGTCAATCTCAAGTCAAGAGACGGGATAATAGATACGGCAACCGGCTTTTCTTCTGGCCTGTGAACCGGAGACACTTCACTCCGTTCTACCCCTCTTCATCTTCATCTGCGCAGTGTTCTTACAATAGCAGTGTCTGGACCCAAGCGGCGAAATCTTCCTTCCCCCCTCTCCCAATACGACTGGATTCATCTAGACCGTTCTTCGTGAAAGCCAGATTTCCTAATGTGGTTATACATACGACAAAGACAAAGCCTGCTAATCAACGCTAGATCCTACCTAGTCTTTTTGCGTCTAACTATAGGTGCGACGACCAAGGGGAGCCTTGGATTTTGGGTAAATTTTCATCTGCATTCACATACTGCTAGTGCTGACCAAAGCAGAACCGCAGGCGGAGATGGAAAAGGTAAAACTCGACTGTAGAAAGTTTCTCGCCAACAGCTTCCAGCTACCTATGTGATGCACAGAAAATCCTCAGAATGAGAAGGCCAGCACGAGCACATAGCCTAGGTACATACATGCACGCTAGCTGCAGTGAAAATCCGCCTTATCACAGGCCTCCTTCTTACAAGTAAGCAAAAAGCCTAGGCAGACACGTCAATTCATCACATAAATACACGCCCAGGCCCTGCCATTCGCCAAGATATCCTCTACCACTGGCCCTCAGACCACAGGCTATCTCGTCTCTTGAATCCTTCGGCCCTTCTTGCCTGTCTGTAGGCGCCCTGCTCTGACTAGCCCCCAATCTTGCACTGGCTCCTCGTTTTCATCGCCGTCGATCCCCTCATCATCTTCCCATCTAGGCACAATAAAGCTCTCAGGTGATAGTGGTCTTGATGCGAAAGCCGGCTGACTAAACGCTCTGACTACAGCCTGTGTGCTGTTGGTCCAAATCCCTAGGCCCACACCAGTGCCATATTTATATTGCTGAAATGGAGCCTCATCATTTTTTCCTAATGTGCCTGGAGGGCTGGCTGCAGGCTTCCTTCGGTCTGGGTTGAGCTCTGAATAGAGTCTCCTTTTCGAACTGTATCCTGAATAGCCTCGCCTTCTTTCCGAGTGGAATCCTAAATACCGTTGTCGCTCCGAATCATATGCTGAAGGGCAGCCATATCTGTCGATGTATTGGTGGCCATCGCTGTAACAACGATACCTTGTGCTGTAGCATCCCTCATCACTATTGCTCTCATCGTCAGCCTGACACCGCTCGCCAGTATCCGCTTCATCTTCGGCAATGTTATCCATCTTGGTATCAAAAAGAATCACATACGCCCAACCCATTACCAACCCTAGCGACAATCCAAAAGATGTGCTTAGAAGAGCCACATAGCCCCACCCATGGACATGTAGCGACAGCTCTGGAATCATACTTGCATCTACCAGGCGTAGCATGCTTAGCAACTGGGCGGTCACGAGGCTAGTGTTGTAGTGACCCAAACCAACAGCTATGGCCAGAAGTGATGAAAGAGTCATGCGCAATGGCATCCATTGTTTTCGGAGTGCAAGCCTACTCTCACTTTCTTGGCTGTCATGAGCAACTAATAGAACTTGCTGCAGCCTGCCGCCACTGCCGCTGCGAGAACGAACCACTCTAGGCCGCGCGATGTAATTGTCCGAAAAGTCACTGGCGGTGGGGCTTTGGCGATGCAGTAGAAGCTCTGGCCGCCAGAGGATGATTGACTCTATCAGCAAAGAGGCAATTCCCAGCACAACTGCCAACTCCAAACATCCTATTCCTATGCCAAGAGGCAGTGCCTTTTCTACCAATGGCGGTTGTGTCCAGGATTGGAAGAATGGATTTGTGCATTTCGTAATCCTGTGGTGAGTTGCATTGGATAATTGGTATTTCTCGTTGTCGTCGCTGTTGTTGTTGTTGTCACTCATACCCTGAACCCCGCAGTCCCACTCGCTGGGTGGGAGCCCAATTGTCTTTGCAATGTTTATCAAGTCTAGACGAGGCCTTAGAAGAAGTCGCGACGACGATGAACCTGATGACGCTGGCAAGAGCATGCCTGTGCGCACACTCGAATGTGGCGCATCAGGATAAACCCAGCTAATTGACCGGGGGAAGACGGCTACGTGGACAGCAAATGTGACTGTGTTATTTAATCTTCTCCGTGGACGCCACTGAGGGTCGACGTTGCTAATTATGCTCGGCATTGAATCTTCAGCATGCGTAGTAAGGATCTGCTGTAGATCTTTATCATAGACAGTGTCATATGAGGCTGTTGGCATATGGGCCTGCAACTGTTGTACTGCAACTCCACGGAACTTCTGTTTGTTAGGACGTGGCATGGTTGATTGTCTAACGAAAGTGGGTAGGTTGAACTAACAGATGCAAGAGCAAGAAAAGATAGCGAGATAGACTCATTGGCTGTGCCAACGCCAGAGATGTGTCGCCCTGCTGCCAGTAACGCGATATTGGCAACAACAGTAAACAGGGTGACAGCGACTGATACGGCAGTGATGATGGCATATCGTGGTGGCAGCGCAGGGATCCAGCGCCTCGATGCCATTGTTTTCGTTGGCCACATGTCAGCTGTATGGCGATTTAGAAGATCGTGTATGTGAGTAGAGCCGATGGAAGTTCGAAAGCGACAGGGAGGAAGGCAGGGTTTGTTGCATAGGTATGTGGAGGCTTTGATGCCTTAAGAAGCTCTACCAACATCTGCGACAAAGTATCGTATCTACCACTATTTCTCTCTCACTCTTTGTTTACTCTTTATTTTGTCCGAGATAGTAAAGCTGCACATGATCCCAGGTGTGGCATGCCAGTTATGGTAGCCACATGCCCGGATTACCTCAAAACTCCCTTAGCTGATATGGAATGGCTGCAACGACTGGCCAGGGTAAGCAGATGGGCCGACCATCCGTCAAGCTCGTGTTTAGGCTTTGTTGACTAATAAACCCACTAGCCTATCTCACCTCTAGATGGCATTTTCATCTCGCCTCGGATGTTGACTTTGATCCCTGGATTGATGGTTAGTGATGGTGCTATGTTTCTGCCCCTTTGGAGATTCTAGGGGCGGACTATGGGTAACCATGGAAATGGACGAAAAGGATAATGAAGACTTCGTGCTATGTGAGAAGTGAATTGTTGGAAAGGTTACTCCAAGCGGTTTGCTGGCTAAACTTGGAGATATAATTTACACCGGCGTCGTCAGAACTCCACATACGACCATACAACTCTCCCTCCTACAACCCTCGGGGGGGTACCTTTGAGGTCTGGTGCCTCCTTTTTTTCAGGTTTTTGGCGGAAAACTTTTATGACACCGATATCTGTTTTTTCATTCTTTTCTTTCTTCTTGACCCTGTCAAGGATTTAGACAATGAGCTGCGAAGCTTTGAGGCCGCGCTTACC
>JAZBQP010000286.1:0-31939 GCA_038407015.1 Ceratocystis ficicola | reverse complement strand
GGGAGGCGGGGGGGGGGGGGATGAGGGAGGGAGGGAGGTGTGGGGGGAGTTCCAATCTGGGACACCATTTGGCCCAAGCCGAAAATACTCACCCTCACCAGTTTGGCTTCGTCTAGAATGCGCACGATCTGTATGCGCTTGTTCAAGGACATCATCAGTGTCACTCCTGGTTTTCCATCGTATCCGTAATCGTCTGGGTCTCTACTCTCGTTCAGGTCTACACCACCGATCCAGTTGCAGTTCTTGACTTGCAACGTGCCTAACGCGCGACTAAACTCGGGCAGCATATAGAAGGTCACAGTCCAGTTGCACAGCACACATGCTTTGCCAACTTTTGGGAGCAGTAGAATCTGTTGTACACCGGGTCGCGATCCAGGAGCGGAGTTTGTCGACTCGGCATAATCCGGCTCGAGCCGGGAGGCCATTATGAAGGACGACGAGGACGACGCATCAGAGGAGTCAGCGGGGATGTGCACAAAGTGTAGTAATTGGCCTGCGGAGGTGCCAATGTACAAGTTATTATCTACGGGCCAGCCAAGCCAGATCAAAGGTTAGAGAAGGGACTCAAGAGTACGGAGACGGCCTAAGCACCAACAGATAGTTCAATACTAACCGTAAAATTCGATGCAGTTAATCTTGATGCCATCCGACATGCCCTCGGTAGCTAGGGGCACCTCGTCCATCAACGTGCGCAACACAAACGGGCCATCTTCGGAGGTTGCCGATATAGGAGCGACAGGCAATGGCTTCTCATCATCGACCTCGTCTCCAGACATTTCGTTGGTGTTCCAGGCGTGCTCGAGGAGAAAGAAACAAAATAGCGGCGGACAAGAATGGACACTTGTTATGAGCAGATGTGCATGGCTGGTAATGTACTATCGGCAATATTGAGACGATGCAGTGGGAGAGGTGAGATCTTTCCGAAGCTGAATTTCAGGTCTTTCGAAGCTAGAGGCGCATTTGGCGCGTCATGTCAGGCTCCTGGAAAGCTAGAGCTTCAGGGAACAAAGTGGTCGATCGATGACGATCCTAGCCAGGCAAGGCTGTGCTTTGCTTTGCATTAGTGCATGCATACTAAAAGTGTGCGTACTAAGATGTGCTAGCGGTCCTGTGCTATTTGGGGCTTCATTAGTGGGTAGCCCACTGTAGCTGTAGGGAGCCCGTTCCAAGTGCCCCTAAACCCCCCCTGTATTGCTTGGCTCACGGCCCCATAACTTGAGTCTCCCCATGCTTTCTAGTCTAGCCAATGAGAAGCGTCCAAGCTAGTCCTCCATAGTCAAACGAATCCCAAACGAACACGCCGCTTCACTCTGCTCATACTGGGCTGGCTTCCACACTAAGCACGAAGAATACAGAAAGCTCTGCTTGCAGAGTTTGCATCGCATCGTTATTGAGGCCTTTGTACTTGATTGCAGCTTGCGCCACTCCAGCCTGTGCTTTTCTTTCATTGCCTAAACATAACAACCTCGATCTCCCCTCGCCTCTAACCTACTATTCATTGTGCCTTCACGTTCCCTAACACAGCCAGCTAACACATCACACCCATCAATTGCATCTTTCTTTCTTTCACATGTCTGTCGCCGCCGATCTGGCCGCCGTTGAGGCGTCAATCTCCAATCCCGCCGCCAACTCTGGCGCCGACAACCCCCAAACAAACAAGTTTCAGGAGGCTATTTCAGCCTGGAGGGGTGTGTATCTCTAGCTAACCAACATTGGGTGCTACCTCATCGATACCTGATGCTATACTAACGCTTTATAGCTGTTGATCTCAATACGCTGGTCACTAGCCTTGATACAACGGCCTCGGATATCGTCACCTACCAACGAGACTCGACCATACAGCGCAAAGAGCTTGCGCAGAAGACAAAGGACTTTCGCAAAAGCGATGACGCTACTAAGCTCTCTGAGATCAAGGGCCTACTCAAAGGTTAGCCGCCGAAGACACTATTCAACGTCCAACGTATAATTTGCATAGGTGATGCTAACTTTTCTTCTCTGCTAGCCTACCAAACGTTTATCGATCTCCTTACAAATCATTCTAAAGCCGTCAACTCTAATTTCCTCAAAGCTTATACGTCTCTCTCCGAAGTACCCGATCCATACCCTTTACTCGAAGCTTCGGTGGACTCTATGCTTATCGCCGAAGACACGCTCCCAAAGCTCACCCAAGAGAACGGCCGTTTACAAAAGTCTATTACGAAACTGACATCGCAACTTGAAGAGACCGAAGCGAATCTACAAACAGAGCGAAATTCCCGCAAGGATCTCGAGGCAAACCTAGAGAAGCGCGTCAAGGATGTCGAGTCTTCCTGGACCCTCGCCACGGAGGAGAAAAAGGGCAACTGGGAGGCCAAAGAGAAAGCCCTCGAGGACAAGATAGAGAGCCAGGAACACCTGATTCGCGAAATCAAAGCTAGTTATGAGGTCAGCCAACGACTGGGCGAAGGTGCCTCAGAGTCTACTACTGGTTCTAGTGTCACCAGTGCGGAGCTTCAGATGCTGCACTCAGACCTAGAACGCGCTTCTTCTAGGCTGACCGAGGTCGAGGCCCGGAATGAACAATTGCGCATTGAACTTGCCCAGGCAAAATCAGAAGCCTCATCTCAAAAGACATCAGGCTCGCTTGAAGACGACCCGGGCTACATGCGTATGCGCAATGAGAACTCTTCCCTGATTCGCAAGCTCGATGCATCGCGGGTGGAGCGTGATGGTATCCGCCGTGAGTTTGATGGCAAGTTCCGAAACATTGAGCGCGAGATTACCCATTTGAAAGAGGAGCGCGACTCACTCAAACACAAGGTTGAGAGGTGGAGTGATTACGAAGATGTCAAACAAGAGCTAGAGGTTCTGAAGAGCATCGAGTTCTCTACTGGCGACGACGACGACGAGGGACAGGACTCTCTCGATACTAGCGATCCAAAGGCCAACGGCGACACCCTTGAGAAGCTCCTGTTGGCGCGAAACAAGAAACTAAGTGACGAGCTCACAATTTTGCGTGTATCCCACCAGGATTTGCAAACGAGACTTCAAACTTTGCAAAACGACATGGCCACTACTAAGGGCGAGTTGGTCAAGGCCCAGACCCTCAATGAGAAGCTTGAAAACGACCTGTCTAACTTCCAGGCCGAGCCTTCCAGCCACTTTTCTTCAGGTGCCTCCGTTGCTGGTACATACGTCAGTCGCTACTCACCCTCGGTGATGGGTGGCCGTAAAGGCCGCGTTTCGCCCACATCATCCATCATCAGCGGTATGCCCGGTGAACGCGAATCACCCTTTGGCTCTCTTGCCCCCGGAAACGGCGCAAACAACTCCCAGGCCGCTGGAATTTTACCAATGATCACCGCGCAACGCGATCGCTTCAAAAAACGCAACGCTCAGCTTGAACAAGAATTGCATGATACGCACCGCACTGTCTCTTCCCTTCGCCAGGAAGTCGCATCTCTGCAACGAGACAATCTCAACTTGTATGAGAAAACACGCTATGTGTCAACTTACAACCGTGGCGGTGGTGCAAGCCACGCTACCACATCGTCGTCAGCTGCCGCTACTGCGTCGTCACTCAATGCCAACCCCTCAGCAGTCAATATTGGGAGCACAGGCAACCCTGGAATCGCCCTTGACCGTTATCGGAAGGCTTACGAATCCAATATCTCGCCCTTTGCTGCGTTCCGCGGCCGTGAATCTGCCCGAGCCTACAAGCGCATGTCTCTCCCAGAGCGGGTAGTGTATTCTATCACACGGATGGTTCTTGCATCACGAACTAGCAGAAACCTATTCGCCATGTACTGTTTTGCCTTACACCTCCTAGTATTTTTCGTATTGTTCTCTATGGACGAGTCACCCGCAGTGCCGCTCCATGCAACGAGCAGCGATACAGACTGGAAGGCGAAAACAAAGGTGAATGGTGCACTGCCATGAGCCAGCACTATCGCACGTGTCTAGGCCAAATGTAATTATTGCTGCGTTGCTTTATTTTAGGATAGCGGGCGTTTTCTTGGGCGTCAGATTATGATTCATTTCATTCACATATGGATGTTCAATCATTGGTGAAGCGTTTTAGCTCGAAGTTGAATCATCTACATTATGAGACAAATAACAAAGTCTAGGCCCTAACCATTATTATGTTAATAATAGGCAAGCTCTTGATCAACTACTACTAGTTGTTGCTGATGCGCTTTCACGACTGGCTCACATTGGCCGAGAAATTCAAATCTCGACTGGTGGGGATGTTCTACCATAAAACCAATATCTAAAAATCCCGTTAGACAAGGCCAACCAGAGCTAGGGAGAACGATGACTTACTCTGCAGAATATTCAATTGTGAATTTGGGTGCCAGGCCCTCGCACGTAGAAGGAGGCGAGCCACCCACGGTATTGACGCGATAGATCTCAACAAACGACGCTTTGAGAGCATCTCGAGTGATGAGCTTCAGCCATGCCACGGCTTTCTCGCCTGTCTGGCCTTTTGCGGCTGTACTTGGTGCTGGTACAGAAGAGTTCACTGAAAACTGCGCGCTTCCCAGGCCAATGTGCTCGAGAGAGAAGAAGGGTGCGTTAGCCGTGCTGTTGAGAGCCTGAAAATAGTGCAAACCCGAAGACTTGAGACCCGTAGGGCCAAGATGATGCTGGTCCAGGGCCGTCCAGTCATCAAGTGCAAAGTGTACGGCAACCTTTGGGAGGATTGTGTTGAGGTCTGGATACAACGTGCTAGGGCAAGTAGTGTTGAAAAGCGCAGCGACAGCGCCAGCCGCCTTGGGAGCTGAGGATGCATCTGGAGTGTCACATGTATAGTTCTGGGTGCCCCGGCCAATAGCGATGTGGATGAGAGAGAGATTGGTAGAGACTTCAGGAAGATCAGCTAGACAGGATGATTCTCAGGGTTAGGGTTGTATCAATGAAAGAAATTGGTGGCTATATAGACTTACACGAAGGGAGAGTGGCGTGGGAGGGGTTACATGCTGGCGCAGAATCAAGGCCTTTGTAGGTTTGTATTTTGTGGGCAAGAAGATTGAAATACTCTGAAACAGCATCTAAAGCATCAAGGGGAGCTTTGTTGAGGACGAGATCACGATCGTTGGAGGGGACTGCTGCTATAGGGATAACAGCAGTAGCAAGAATGTATAGGATAGAGGGCTTCATGTCTTTCGGAAGTGCACGGTCGCGGAGGAAAAGAAACAAGAATCGGATGTATATGAGCGGATATAAAGCAAGAGAAGCAAGGTGTACAAGGAAAACAAGCAGATATTATGTGATGAAAGATTTTGTGAGCGAGACGAAATCAAGTCTCGATGAGGACACACAAGGAAGTGATGAGCACTCTACCTGCAGAGGATGGGTCCATCATATATACTTTATTCTTCGGCCTTCACGAAAATCAGTAAATAAACAATCGCTCATGTATTCCATGTCATCCTCTCGGGCGTCTAGAACTTCCTGACGACCATTGCCTATCCGCGTGGTGACCTCTCATCTCAGGCCTATCCTTTCATTTGGGCCTTCTGCGGCTGGCTGTCGCACCCATGTCGTGCAAGCATCTGACTGGTAACACTGGCGCTTAAAAAGAGTCATGTTACATTTCCTGGTTGATGCAGATTCTTGACAGGGTAATTGGAAGACTTTAATAGGCAGAAGCTACTTTATGGCCTAAAATATCGAGCAAGACGCGTGGATGCAGATTTCCTAAGAGAAGTCTCATTTCTTGGGGTATCGGTGTCTATGCTGCTAGTTGATGATAAATACAACGTACGTATGTAAGTCAGCGGATGACGTTGAGATTATACAACTAAGAAACGGCCGTCAACCGGCTTAGGTTTTACTCGCTACATACTGTACACCTGCCATGACCTTCAGACGAACGACAGCTTGTGACCACGACCAGAAGAAGTCTACTACGTTGAAAAGAAGTTGTGGGAATCTTCATAGGCTCGATATCGTAGCATCGTGGTGCGTAGGAGCTTTTTTTTGACAGCGGTGCAGAAAATGACAGTCAACAAGAATCTTCGCAGCCTTGCTATACATCATCAGACCGCTACTACTCTGATTCTCCCCTCCCTCAAGATTCTTTGCAAACATCTGTAGTGGCGTTTTGCCATAGGCTTAAGCGACGATGCAACCTGATGGTACTCCCTGCCAATAACGCCATGAACATGCTAAAAATAGCCAGACCCAGCCCCTTAGTTTGCCAAGTTCTTCGCACCCCTGCAAGCCAGCTAAATGGAATGGGAGAGAGCGGCTAGGAGAGTTAGTATTGATGTTGGGGTCGTCTACCAACGTTTGTGAAACGTCAACTCTGGTTCAACTCTTTGAATATAACTTCGTGTTCATAGACAACCCATGTGGACGTTTCGGTCCAAACAGCCAGTTGCTCAGTTGACGGTCTGTAGTAGATGGGTGATAGAAGCGCGTTTTACACGTGGCTTCCCATATAGGCCTGGCATGAGTTGACCACTAGAAAGAAGATTGACTGAAATTCCATCTTTAATAGGCCAATTGCAAGTAGGAAGAATGGCGTTATGTTGGCAAGATGGAAAAAAGCACGGGTCACATGTGATTTTACGGTGGTCTAGAGTCTAGGCTATGCGGGGCTCACGCTATACATGTACTCGGTCGAAAAGACTCGAATCCGCGGGCACGGGCCAGCTAGATCAGAAGTGGAAGATGCGGTACGCGTCGCTTCCCGATCTATCATCATCAACAAGAAATCTTGAACGGGAAATACTAAAATTCATGTCTGAATCCAAGCGCCAAGCCAGGATATTTGTACGTACGCAGCAAGGGTCATGCATGGTCAGGTTGGAGTGCTCGGAGATGACATACAAAGACGTACAAGCCCCTAACTCTGTTCGAGGACTATGGAACTTGATCGTGACTAAGAGCCGAGTATAGCTGGACAAGAATACATTTTTGCTGCCTATGAGGCTCTAAAATGGCACGTAAACCAAAACACATAGTAGCTGCTTAAGCAAGTCCTTAAAAAGACATCATCGTACCGGAGAAACGCGACACCCCCCTATGATGTTGAATCATAAGGGCTAGAAGCCACCAATCGATGTTCTAGACGAGTGCTAGCCATTATTTACTTTAATACCTAAACGCGCTGGATCAGTAAAACTCACTAAGAGTCTAGCCAATGGCGACTGGCGGACTTCTATGACACTATTGGTAGTTGCCCTGTGAAGAATCTGAAAACCTACTTCCTATCTAGGAGCCTAGAGTGCGATTGGCCAGCCGGGGGGAGTTACTCAAGCAGTGTTTACCGGCCAGGTATCTATAAGTAAGCCGCATCTCTTCTCCCTCGGCCCCGTTCTTGCCTAACCTTTGTCTCCTTTAATTTCCCAGTTCACGCAACTACCAAAACTACACCCTGCTACCAAAATTTTACAAGTGCATCTAGCCCTCAAGCTTTCATTGCCATACAAAAGCTGCCTACACCTGACGCCTACTTTAAACAATGGAAATTAATCGGAAAGATACGTGGCTGGATCATCCAAACGCAAAGCTTTCTGAGCTGTGCGACAAGGTCTCTGCCGTTCTTCCAGCCTTCGAAACATTTCGCCCCTACATTCGAGCTGCTTTGGCATTCTCTCGGCCCCCCAATAAGACTATCAGTGATGGTTTCCTTGGGTTGGATCGTCTGTTGGAGATCCTGCCTCTTCGTAAAGAAGAGAGGGAGGCTCGCGAGATGTATTGCAAGATTGCTAGAGCGGCTGCCGTGGAAGGCTCTCTCTGGCTTACCGGCCGTCTCGAGAAAGCAGCTCCCCAGCATCGCGACCTAAAAAGTTTCCAGCCTATTGTATTGAAACAAACTGCAAGTAAAAGACTTGCTCTTCGTTATCTCCGTGATGATTTCTATGCCAAAATGCAGGCTATCGAGGAAGAGTCTAAGAAGAATGCCGCTAAAGAGCCTCATGTTGGTGGGCCAGCGCGATCAAACCATTTCATCAACCGTATTGCACTTTCTACGGTGGTTGAAGACCCTCTTACTGCCATTGATAACGCTGCCACTGCCGCTGCTGCCGCTTCTAAACCAAAATCAGTTCTTTCAAGAGGTCCTCGCCGGGTCGCTGGTGCGCCTAAAAGCGTTCGATTCGGTCCTAGCACCTTTCGTACTATCCCTACACGCGAGGAAGAGGGAAATACCGAGATTACTTACACTGTTGCCTGCCCTGGTTATGATTTTCCGGAATATATGGAGGAAATCTTCGAGTTTGAGCAGATCCAGGTCGACCGTCCTTATCGTCAACAGCCCGCTGCTAACAGGTCTAGTAACTGTCAATCTCAAGAGCCCCAGGCTGAAAGTGTTCAGTTGAACTCTAGTGAAAACCAAGTCAATCATGCGACTTCGAGTGATAATTGAAGTAACAGCGGCCTAACTGTTGATTGTGATTTAGAATTCGAAGTCCTTATCTGGATGCCTATGGTTGTTAACAAACTTTCAGGGAGGCCCAAAGCCAATGGCTATGATATAGCTTCCAGTGAGTCTGGTAGCAATTTTGATGAAGATTTTAGTGCTGGCAAAAGCTACTCTTAGACTGCTGATTTTTACACTAGTGTATTTGACGCCGATGAGTCCGATAGCAGCAGCTTGAACGCGAGCGACCTTAGCACTACTAGCTCGGGAGACAGTCGCTGCGTTGGCGATTCCCAAGCCAGTAGTTCTGTTGCTAGTCACGATGTCACCACCAGCTCTGATGACAACCATTTTAACGACGGACACTCTAATTCAACTGCTGCTGGAGTTTTTTAATGTCATTAGCGATGAAACGTTGACTGCCGTTGAGTGCGATGATGAATCTGCTGATGAAATTACCGATCACTTTGGTGATGATGACTTGAGATCTCATAGCCTGCGGGATATCAGAGGTTGGCGAGCTAGAGAAAGCAGTCGCGCTAATCCTCTCTCAACTATGTCGCGGTCTTCGGTGTTCATAACGACCGGGATTTTCCTGTTATCGTTACTTGTGGATACCATGCTTTGCTCATAGCTTGCTGCCCTGATGAAAGTCTCGCTGCTCCTACTCAGGCTCTTCGTGGCAATCATTAAACACTAGAGGGTCTCACTTTACCGAGCTTGAAGTTGCTGGTGACCGCTCTCCTCTCCGGAATGATTCTCTCCCTAGGCTCCCTTCCTGCTCTTCCCCTTAGCTTGCGCCCCTACTGCTTGATAGGCTCTTTTAGGGGCCTCTATTTGAGTGGCCTGTCCTCTCGGACACCCGCTCTTGCTTCGCCCATTGTTCTAGCAATAGTCTGGATTACCGGTAGATACCAAGGGACTCTCATGGCTATTGCGACGGACTCAGAGGCTATTCTGATGACAATGACTGATCCTAGTAGACTAACTGTTTATTCTAAGGTACTAGCACTACATGATGTCATAGCTTTTGAGTCTCTTGTTTTGGTATTTCAGCTGCCTAACCAAGGGCTATCCAATTGCTCCGACCAGTCGACATTTATTAGGATAATTTGAGACACCGGTTCCTTCTGTCGAGCCTGAATTGAGATATACAGCTAAGTTAATGTCCCTCCATGTTCATCTTTGAGCTAGCCTTGGAAAAACATCTCTACGATTGCTCTAGCCTGCTCCGACTCTATACACTTAGAAACCCTTTGTGGGAGCTGGCGCTTGAAAGTTCACCTCTCCTTCTATCATAGCACAGGAAAATCGCAGTATTTATTTTTGGAACTGATGGCTCCATGTCTTTTCTAGTGTGGGAGTTGGTGTTCGAAGATTACTCATCCTACTTTTGACGGCAAATCACCGTATTTTCCCCTCCAGCTGATGGCCCGCCTTGTCCTTTCTAGTGTGGATGTCAGTGTTTAGATCATCTCCATCTCTGCTAATTCAGAGGAAGCTGCTACGGCGTTGAGATGTTCCCTTGGTTAACTTGATCCCTCTATTGTAATACCAAGTTACTAACAAAAGAAACATTGACGTAGGGCCGCACCGCTGGAGTGTAAGCCCATTGCCCAAGAAAGTGTTGTCACCACACTCGGCAAAACTTGAGTTCCACTACAAGTCCCTACTCTATTACGCTCCCGGGACTGATGCACCTCACTGACTGCAGCTATACCATATGTCAACTTCTTTTGCGGTAAGCAACCTAAGACCAAATAATAAACGAACATGACTGCTAACCTTGTGGTTCCTCTTAACCTGATGTCATTTTTGACCCGTTGCCTTTTTTTAATAAGCCACCGGTACGTATTTAACTTGGCATGATTCCGTGAAGACTGCTAACTCGAGAGGATGAGTATGGAATATAGAAACTTGGGTTGGAGATGCAATTGGCGACTTGTGCTACTTTTCGGACGCCCTAGTAGATTGACATAGGGCTTTGAGGTATGTGCAACTCGCAGTTCTTTTAATGGCCTGTGACTAATGCCTGACATAGATGGAACTATCTTGCCTGCTTGCTGCTGTTTGTTTGCCTGGCTCCTTTTATATGTAGTGTGTTTTGTTTTGCTTTGCTTTTTGTATTTCCTGTTTTCAATATGTTCTTATTCCTTTTTTCCTCTGATTTTCTATGCCTCATTTGCAATGTTAGCATTAATGCGCTACATTTCCCTCTTTTCGCTGCAGTCCATCATTTATGAGCAGCCATAGAAAGCTTACATCCGGTGTCTTAGGTTATGTAGCTCCTAGCAGTCTAAGTAGATGAGACACACACTCTTCGATAATTATTCAACTATCATGTATACTGGGGATGCTTGTGATATGACAGACTTATGAGGCTCTGAGGCCTTTCTCATCAGTGAAGTGGACAAAGTTTCGATAGCCTTATTACTACCCCTCTCCTGCTGTCTGCGAAGTCAACTTAACTTGCCCTATCATACATCCTATTTCTCCTCTTCTAAAATAAAAAAGACGCCTTCATCACTCTGTTATTAGCGATATCATGTTACGATGGCATTGCTATATTGTAGGCATTCGAGCATGATGTATCCAGGTCCCTTAAAACGAGGGGAAGAGTAGTAAATCTTGCCTCTCCTGGTAATTCCTGGCTCCCTGTTTTAGCGCTCATGCTTGCCTATGGCTGCGATTGATCTTCAAGAGTCCGTAAGAAATCCACTATGCGCTTGCAGTACCACTCTGTAGAAACAGGGTTTGAGACGGCATGGTCTGCGCCCGGAATAACGCCTGAGAGAGGGCTGACAAATGGCCCGATAGCTTTCCACTCTGAAATCAGCTCCTCCTTGTTGACAAACTTGGGCACAAACTCGTCCTCGCCACTATGGAGTACCATGGCTGGCTTGGTGAGTGACGTCCATATCTTGGAAACAACCTCAGGCCTCAGGTCTGACGAGAAAAAGTCATCATCGCCGCTAGGAATAGATGTTAAGTTAGTTGTTCTGTGCATCATGGGAGCGGAACTAGCGGGCTCGACTTACCCTACGTCAGCCAAGGACAAGAAGCGATAGATAGTGAGCGGTGTATCGCGCATAGACTCAGGCAACATCGATCTAGGCATCCATTCAAGCCCCTTGTCTTCAGCAGCTTTATGCTGTGCATGTGCATAGATTAATGCTTGCGTGTAAGTTTCCATTTCTTCGAGCTTGACGGTAACATACATGAAAGCTTGACGGTCAGAGACAGGGCCTTGGAGAATGAAGCCATCAACAGACGTAACTTGGTCCTTTAGCTTATTATACATCATAATGTCCTGAATTTCCGGTTCGTCAGTACTTCGTCATTGGCGTCCAAAGTAAATTACTGTAACTAGACATACCTGGCAGCCAGTCGAGTGGCCAAGCAGAACAATCTTTTTCCGGCCAAGCTTGCGAAGGTAGTCTACTAAGGCGCTGATGTCAGCCGCATCCTGTTGCAAGCTTGAATGGCCGTAAGAGTTGAACGAGCTTCGCATGCGAATTTCGAAAAGTGAATAACTCAGTTCTGGGGCGTTGAGCAACGTCTCAGATATCTTGCGGGCAACACCCAGGGTGTGAGGTCCATCACCAAGGCCTCCAATAACAATGATTGCATTTTCAGCATCCTGAGAGCCTGACTCGTAGGCACATGAATCAGGGGTAGGAGAGTCGAAGGGATGGACGGTGACTTGAAATGGTGCCATGGTTAGGTTGCTTAATGCCGGGTTCATGGGTCGGGTAGTTCGTGGCAGGCTGAAGCTGTCCACTTGGATCTCTTGTAGTGGCCATAACTTTATTGTGCGCGAAGGCAAATAGTAGGGTTATAAGCCAGGGTTGCGTAGCATTGGAATCTTTATACTGTGCTGACCAAGTCGCCGCAAAGTATGACGTCATTGAATCACAATGACCTTTTATGAATTGAGAGAGCAGTGTTTATCTAGCTAGTCCCATTCTGATACAAATAAAGGCTACCAGAAGTGAGGGCTGAGTTGCATATAACGCCAGTTCTTCGTCACCTATTTATTACACGAAGTTAGGGCTATTAGCTGTTTGTACATGTTTAACTAGCTACATGTAGCTTGACTCGGAGCGAAGGGGAGAACCACCAATATCGTTTTCCCTGCTAGTCTTTGGCTGGTGAGAGAGAAATTCTATTGCTTCCATCTAATCTGGACGGCCTCAATTTCTTAAAGCGTCTGCAGGAACTTCAATACACGATCACAGAACCAAGCTGCAGGACCAGCTTCCGAATAGCCTCAGGCATGAACCATCTTAGCATCCAATCGAGGAAGGCATCACCAGCTCTGTATTTAGCATCGTGTGCGGCGGTTTGTGCATACTTCAGTGCTTTTTGATAATTTTCCATTTCGTCGGGTTTGACGAGGATACGCTCAAAAGCCTCATGATCAGAAATATGGCTCTGAAGACTGAAACCATCAACAGAAGGAACTTCGCCTTTTAGCATACTGTACTTTATGATGTCCTATTTTTTAGTTTGCCAGTACTTATCATACGAACTTCGAAGAGTGGATAGCCCAGTTCCGGAGTACTGAGCAACGCTTTGGATATCTCATTGGCAACACTCATAGTGTGAGGCCCGCCGCCACGGCGTGCAATGAGGACAATTTCATTTTCAGCCGCCTGAGGGCCTGACTCGTAGGTAAATATGTGGGCAGGCGGAGAGCCGAAAGGATGGACGGTGGTCTGAAACGGCACCATGTACGGGCTGGCCCGCCTAGCCACAGGCGCAAGGATATCTGTTGCTATCACAGCACCTCGCGCAAAAGAGAAAAGGGTGAACGCGGCCCAGAATTTCATGGTGAAGCATACCTTTAATGTTTCAAAGCAGGAAATCAGAGCAATGTCAAATTGAAAGAAACTCAGCGGCGCGAGGCGACCCAGAACGGTAGAACAGAATATCGGCCAAAATAGAAGTAACAAAGACAAGAGTTGTAGGTGAAAAAACAACACACAAATGCGAGCAGCTTGGTTTGGAGAACAGCAGATATCAACCTACTATGGACAAAGAGGGGGCTTTATATTTGACTTGTCCAAACGGCTCCCAAGCAAGCTCAGTTGACCAACATCCAGAAAGTAAAAGAGTTACGCCGACCGTGACAGAATCTTACTACATTCACAAACGGTGCGCACAATGACACCAGCAACATAACCCATGTACTATGATGGTTCATCTTTGCCCCACGAGTCCGGTGCTGTACAGCATCGCACAGTCGCGCAGCCGTCGCAGTAACGACAATGGAGCAAATGCCAAAGCAGTTGCGGGAGAAAGGCAGACAGCCTAGATAAAGAGCAAGACCAGCCAAAACGTCCTCGGTAGGTTAGACTAAAATCCGGTAGTGCATGTCCAAAATTGGCGGAAATGGCTATGTCCAGCTCTGGCCTATCTTCTTGTATCTTGCCCTCCAAATAACCACCCTAAACAGCATTTACCAGAGAATGGCAGATGCAGCATTTCGAGTGAATAAATACCCCTCAAAGAGACTATATGTACCGTCCCTCTAGTGCAAGAATCCAAAAGTCCACAAACATAGACTCCGAATGTGGCAAGTTTTAAGATGGGCTTACCAACTTTATTTTGACTTCGAATTTAGGCTATGATTGCCTATACCGAAGCATACGAAGCTGGCATAGTAATCACAATGGTTACACTGCAAGCTTCTCAATGGATTCGGGATAGAGAAAGTCTTGCGTTGCTCGTCGTCCTAATGTCTGCTGAGTGCCTGGTTCTCTATTAAAACAAAGCCCTCATGCCTCGAGCAGCTATATTTAAGATGGAGCCCGGCAGTCTACAGAAGCTTACACAATCTTACGCTGTGCGTATGTTGCTAGTAGATTTTCAAAGCATCATCCCACCTCCGTCACCACTCTCGGCCCCCGCACTATCTCTAATTCATGTGTGTGATATCTTGCAGTCATGCCGATGGCTAGATATCACCGTCAACCGAGGTAGTCTTCTGCAAAGGCGGTTTTTCATGTGAACCTTGGGCGTGCCAGACTTTATAATCAGGTTGACCTATTAACAAATGCTACTTTTCTACAAAACTGCCTTGGCAGATAAGCCACAACGAAGCACCAAATTGCTATCTTCACTACTTTTCTATTCCATGCCTGTTCTAGATGATAGGTATTTCCCATGATCGACTATCGTTGGCATCCGCCTGCTAAGCAAGATCATATTTACAGAGAATAGGCAGGTATGTTTGCAAAGGCACATCGGCCAGAGCAACAAGATTACGCCATTTGACTTGGTCATTCCAAAATTTTGACGCATGGTTCATCATAGGGCAAGATCAGCCGGTGACCTTAGGAACGTGGCGTTTCAAAAGCCCAGCGTATCTGCGAGCATGACTGGAATACTTCTTGCTATCAGAGACATTCCCCTCTGTAGTAGTATGCTGGTGGTGAAGACCTGGTAAATTAGGTCAGCAGGCCAGGTGCCTAACGAAGGATTGCGTTTCCTGACCAGGTTGCACAATAGTCTTACTTCTTGCACATGCTTGCTGACCGGGCATTTCGTCTTTTTTGAAGCCGGCCTATCCAAATGCATGATGGTATTACCCTACTTATCCTGGTGGTGTCTGGTTGTTTTAGAGATTTCATTCTTGTTGACTGCTCCGCTGCCGTTGGCATTCATCGATCTGTTCTATCCGTGAGTTGCATGCTTGTGTAGAAGTAGTTAGTGCCCGCTCCTTGCACCGCCCACCCTTATCAAGGTTAGGAAAAATAGGGTTGGTAGCACAGTGTCCCATTACCAACAGCAACAAGCCTTAAGCGACCTCGCTAATAATGATAGTGATGTCAACCAAAGGGAGCGTGGCCAAGTTATGCACCTTACATGCCCCGGCTGACCCTAATGATTGGCCTGTGGCTGGGCTTTGACCTGTGGGAGGTATATCTTTGTATGGTCAGAAGGGTATTCAAGAATATGGCAAGTTTTGGCCCTATCAGGACTTGTACACATGTATTAGCGCGCTTGGTGGTCGTGCCGGGTTGAGTAGTCGGTCTAATTATATCCACAGCTCTGTAGTTTTACGGTCAACAGAATGTGGTGCTGCTGAGAGCGATACGTCTGCCTCTACATATTTAGCGTTGGGCAATTGGAGGAAGATGTGTCGTAGGGCGTGGAGACAAGAGACCCCTTCATTTCGGCTGGTATTTTGTGTTCCACAAGAAAGAGAAAAAAAGAAAGATTTGGTAAGAAAAGGAAGTTTGCTTGGTCGGGAGCGTGGGGTGAGGAGAGAAGGGACGCTCAAGTAAACCAGAGAAGACTCGCTGGCTCAACTTCTTGAAGTAAACAAAGTTGTGGAGACGTTGAATCCCGTTGCCCCTCAGGGCGTTAGGGGAGCCTAGCCCTAACAGATTTGTGGCCAAACTTGGTCTCTAGCTGTTAAGGACCCATAGCAACGGCCCATTGCAAGAGAATCCTTGTAAGCCAGGGCATTTCAGACTTTTGATTGGCCACTAGAGCACGGCCCAACTAATTAAGCATGAAGCTGTATTGTTTACTTTCCTAATTTCACTTTAGTTCAAGGGAGGGGAAAAAGTAAATAGAGGAAATAAGACTTGTAAGACTATGAGATTCGGCTGAGTCGTCAAGAAAGACACACAGGGATTGGCAAGCTTCTTTTCTGTATCTATTTGCAAACGAGGGCGGGACTGTGGATTATTTTTGGTAGCTTGTCTGGCCAGCAGCAGTGCTTGCCGCCTTCTCTACCAAATCAGCAAGTACTGTGTGATGTGAGCCTAACCTCTGATACATTGCTTGTCACTGTTGTCCCCCTACACTGCATCGGAGCATGCAAGCGAGGCCAACTTCAGCACACAGCACTACAGGCTCAGCATAATTCTCCCTTTTCTTCCTGCTGCAACTTGCTGCGCAATACAGGAGGCTGAAGGCGGTAAAAGCTCTGCATAAGACAGCTGCACAAACAAGGACAGGACAAAGCTACGAGACCGCAGGACGGACTGCACAACGACATTTATCCTAGATGGCTCCAGCGGAAGCCTTGCGGCGACTCCTTTTCAGTCCTTTTTTATTTTTTATTTTTTATTTTATTATTTTTCTTTCGTCCGGGCTTTGTAGGCATTTCGCTTTCTCATATGGCAGTTGC
This sequence comes from Ceratocystis ficicola, assembly GCA_038407015.1. Classification (NCBI taxonomy): domain Eukaryota; kingdom Fungi; phylum Ascomycota; class Sordariomycetes; order Microascales; family Ceratocystidaceae; genus Ceratocystis; species Ceratocystis ficicola. The sequence goes on along the minus strand of JAZBQP010000286.1, from coordinate 15,443 downwards.
TTAGTCCAACTTATTCGCTCCTTCCTTCCCTCTTCTTGCTCCTGTCTGTTCCTGCTCACCTTGTTGTTTGGGCCAATCGGCCATCTGCAAAACAATAACACATACACAGACACAGACACAGACACACACGCTCACTTGCCCACAAACCTTCCCTGGTTACTACAGTTGCAGTCCCTACCGACAACATCAGCTAAAACAGCGACACCACATCGAATCAAATCAAGCTAAACCAAGCCACTATACCCATTATATTACATACGTACAAGCATAGGCACACCCACCAATACAACTCTACACAACCACGCGCGCATTCCGAGCTATCCTACCCAGCCCGACCCAAAATCTTTTTCGTCCAATTCACAGAAAGCAGTTCCGCGACACACATCTCGTCCCAGACTCATTCCCCCCCTCTCCCCAATCTTTCCGGCGCTTTCTCCTTTCGTTCGTCCCTCCCTCTTATCCAGTTTGACAGCACCAAACACAGGGCAGTTTCCCTTCGCACCCCACGCCTCCTTCCAAACTAGCATCGATACCTGCCTTTTCGTGCCTCAGGATTTCGACTTTGTGCGTTTCGGTGGAGCTGCTCAAGGCCCTCGTCTTTTTGCATCGCCAGTCTTCAATTCCTACTTTTTTGCCGTATATCTGCGAAACTGACAGAGTGTTGAACTTGTCACACTTCATTGGACCAGCATCACTAGAACTCTATCACAGAAGGGGGCATTTGACTGGCGGTCTAATCTCGTATACGGCCGCGTCCACCCTAGGACGGACTGTGCTGCACCCGTTCTGAAGACACAAGGACACAAGGATGCAAGCTTGAGATTATATGGTAAGTCGTGACACTCATTCACAAAAATCCAACACATACACTGGAGTGCCCTGGACATGCGCCGTGGCTGCTGCAAGGCGCTTCTTGGTTGGCCCTTGAGGTCCAATGCTAGCCGTGCCGTGATACACTACCAATGCTGCTGTAACTCCAGCTCATCTAGTAGAACAGGCAGAACAGCAAACTCCCTTTGGTGGAATTCACCCAGGCTAGAGTAGAGAGTAGATCTCTCTTCTTCCTCGTCTTGAGCTGTACTGCTGAGGCATGCAAGATCTAAAATGCCAGGTTATTAATGCACTTCGATTTTCCTCCTCAAAGTCTCCCTACTGTAGCCCCTAGCCTAGTCTCTAAAGATGGAGCTTCCCCATTCGTTGCACCACCAGCTCGCTCAAAGCCAAACTAACCACCTTTCCCACTCCAACAGAGTCCGCTTCGTGACCATGGAGTCTTCAACCCCAAATCCTAGTACCGAAAAATCCCACGACCCGGCTACTCCTAAGAAGGTCCCCGCAAAGACTAATGTCACCCCCAAGAGTGCTCCGGCTGCTGCTGGCGGCACCCGTGGCCGGCCTCCCCTTCGACGAATCGACACCTTACCGCCCAGCCTGTTGACCGATTTCTTTCTCGGAAGACCCAGCCCAGCACGGCGGGCAGCTCTCAAGGCCCGTCGTGAAAGTATGGATGCCATCAAAGCGGAGTTGAGGCAAGAAATGCGCGCTGAGGCCGTGCGTAAAGTTCAACCACCAGGTGGAGTGCGCGATCGAGTCAGGAAATGGCAGAGGAGCAATGCGGCTGCCATGGCGGCCGGCGACCCTCAAGTTCCTCCCTCGGAGCCTGGTGATGTGGCTTTTGAATCCGACGACCATAGCGTGACCGAAGAAGACCGTATCCGCATTAGATCTCAACCGCAAAAGCGCACATCAACATCAAGACGACCCTCCGCTCAAAAGAGCCCAATAACCCCCAAACGCGCCATTACACCAAAAGCGAAACGGGGAAGCCAACCACCAGATCTCAACCACGGTTCACGAAGTTTGCCATCCAAGATCAACCAGCCGCCCAAGAAGCGCGTTGTGAGCGACGACCACTGGATGAAAATCAAGCTCAAAAAGAAGCCTTCGCATCGTCGAAAGTCGCCTAATGCCACGCAGCGTATTCCCAAAGATTTCGCACACAAAACCATGAATCCACCGGCTGTTTCCAAGGTTCGTGATTGGGTCAACAAGGTTGAAATTCCAGATGCCCCACCAACTAGCCCTCCAATGTCCCCAAAGTCACGTTCAGTGTATCGAAATCACAATCATTCACAGTCGATGCCCAACGCAATAAACAAAAATGCAGTGTCCCATGATGGCACAGAGTCAGAGTCAGGGTCAGGGTCAGAATCAGAATCAGAATCCACATCAAGTGACAATCAAGACGACCATCGCAACAATGATGCCAGGTCGACTCCGTCACAGCCATTAATGTTTGACGATGAATCCGTCCATGTGAAACCCCTGCGTATGAGTCTCAAGAAAACTCCAGCCCCATCTGCTGTGTCTGTCCCAGATGATGATGGGATTCGTGTCCGTGGTTCCGAAATTCACAATGACGTAACCAGCACTCGTCACTCAGAGCCCGACGATGGAATTAGGGTTGTTCCATCAGAGCCCTTTGGAGATGATGGAATTAGAGTAACACCCTCTGAACCTACCGGTGGCGATGGCATACGGGTGGCGGCTTCAGAGCCTGGTGGCAGTGTTCGTGTACGGCCTTGGACTATCGATGATGACGGAATTAGAGTCCGGGGCTCGGAACTAGACGATGATGGAATCCGTGTATGCCCTGTCCTTGATCCCCTTGACAATGACGATCAGATAACCTCTCTTCAGGAGGCTGAGGACGCGCTTTCTTCCATGCTTGGGACGTCCATGATCGATCGCAACTACAACGATCAGTCCCGAAACAACGCACGAAAAATCTCCAAGTCTAAGCCTCTCAATTCGAAAAGCCTAGCCTCTGGCACTGCAAAACTCCCAGTCCGTGAAAAACCGCATAAAACGAACAGGACCAATGGAAAGGTCTCCGGGAAGTCTACCAAGTCTAAATCTGGCCGTCGTAGAACGAGGTCACTGGGGCCGCCGGCTACCCGATCTGTCCGCACCTGTTCTTTTTCCACGGGTTCAAGTGCTAGTGAATATGAAGATGGTCTTAGCGAAATCCCAGTGGGAAACTCTGCCTTCAGTGTACTTGAACTTCCGCTTTCTGAAGAAGCTCACAAGCCGCGGAACCGCCAATCTCAACCTCCGCCAGCGCGGCCTCCCATGTTCCGAGATGTTCCTAATGTCTTTAAAAAGATAATGAATGAAGGAAAAAAGATTTTGCAAGAAGTCCATGAGCCTGCTAAGGCTATTCCTGCAAAACAATCGGCGCTCGTGCGTATCGAGAACTGGCTCAGCGGTACTTGCGAGCCCAAAATTGAAAATGAGACCTCGAAAGTGCCTATTAAGAAGGCGATTGAAAAGGAATGGGCCCAAGAATCTCAAATTCGCAAATCATCTGTGGAATATCGCCCTGGAAAGCATGAACATGACGAGGCCGAAACCCCAACAGCCGATTTTAAGGCTGAGGCTCTTATGGCCACCAAGAAGGAAGATGAAGACAAAGAGAAGGACAAGAGAAGAGAGATGGAGACAGCAAGAAAAGAGAAGGAAAGAGAACAGGAAAAAATCCCCAAGAAACCGACGCCACCAAACGACATCGTTGCGACCCCGACTTCCCCTGATGCAGCCCCCAAAGTTTCCAAGATCACCCCTGCCGACTCTCGCCCACCCGTTGAAGAAGAAAAAAAACCTGCTGGCGGTCTTCAACGAAAACCTACTGGGCTTGGCCGGCCTAAAATCGCTTCAAAGAGCCCCTCCTCGAAAAAGCCCCTCAAAGACGCATTTCGTGATGCTTTCCGCGGCGAGTCAGTTGGCCACAATCTGCCCCCAGCCACGTATCAAAGCCAGGAAGATCGTGCCTATAAGGTTGAAGTTACTGACCACGATGAATCACTTGATGATGAATGGGAAAGTCAACTACGGCCTCATACAAGCCCTACCGAGTCGGATTTCTCGTATGACTCTAGGATTCCCTACGAAACTAGATATGCCGATAGCATCATTACCGATTCTGACATGACACCTGCACCATTACGGCGGCGGGCACCGCCCGCAAATGACAATCCTCCCTTGATCGTTACTTCAGATGAAGCGGTACACCACGATCCCGACTCGAGCCATACCACTGATCTTTCTAATGCTACTCCTGCCCAAACAAACCTGACTCAGGCCACTAGCGTTGGTAACGAGCAGTCCAAGTCCGAAAGGGAAGCTGGGGTTCGCCGCCAGCCTAGCTATATATCTAGCAGTGACACTGTCAATCGAAAGCCCAGTGTTCTATCAGTGGCAAGGCCTTCCAACCGCAATCCTAGCAACATATCTAGCGCCTGCAGCTTTGACGAGAATTCTAGCTTTTTGTCTGACCGGAACACATTAAACCGGAACCCTAGTTTTGTTTCTGGTCCTGATACGATCGACCGCAATCATAGCTTTGCTTCCGGGACAGATAGCCAGAAGCGTAGAGCTAGCAAGGCTTCTTCAGCCCGCCGTTCAAGTCATAAACACGGCAGTCCTTACAGCCACCGGTCCAACAGCAACAGCGGGCTCAAGCGTAAGCTTACTAAGCACTCTGACCTTGTCTCGGTATTATCCATGCCAGACGAAGAAGACGTGGTTTCCACTGTAACAGGTACCCAGTCTCGCACTTCGCGACGAACCGGGTCACAAAGCACCATCAGGGAAAAGCGGACTTCCGGGTCCGTTCAAGGCCCTATCGCTGCCTTGCTGCGAGATTTTGCAGACGAAGAAACGTCCTATGCTCGGGAGCTTAAGTCTTTAGTAGATGGCGTTGTACCGGTTTTGCTCAAGGAGGTCCTTCACTGGGATGGTAAAGCACCGCTTTTTGGTGATCCCTCAGTTAAGGGTGGCATATTTTCCAAGTCTGTGGTTGACATGGGAATCTGTCTGGAAAAGATGCGGAATTCACACAAAAGGGCACCTCTAATGGACATCTACCAGCTCTTCGCCTGGCTAGAGCGGGTGCACCCCATTTATGACTCGTATCTTGATGCATGGCGCTTAGGATTTCACGATATCGTCGTTAATTTGGCCCCCTTGATTGATACTCTTGACGACACTGATTCTCTACTAGATGCCATGCCGCGCAATGATGAGGGCGATCTTGTGGATGCTGATGGTACAAGGCTTGACGTCGCGCATTTCCTCAAACGTCCTTTGCAACGCATCAAGCGGATGGTCAAATTTCTCAAGGTGAGAAAAGACGTAATTTCTAAGAATGTTTAGCCGTATACTAACTTCACTACAGGGGGTAACCAAGGCACTGCCGTCAGCCACAACAACAGCGCTTCTAGAGAGTTTTAACCAGCTTCAGGATAAGGCGCGCCGGAGATACAATGAGGAGATTGCCCGCATCACAGATAAGGATGCTGTTGAGACAGACACTTCTCAGTGTCTGAATCTGCAGACCATGGAAAAAATGGAAAGCGTTCCCATAGATCCACTCCGCCAGGTGAATGCCAAAGACGTCTTTTCGTTGACTCTCTGGCACTCTAATGGTCAAAGATTGGAGTGCCAAGCCGAACTCGTTCACCGTGATAGACCACAGGTCTATGGCGACCCCGGTGATTTGCTAATCCGAAAGACTGACGGCGAGAAAGAAACGTGGCTATTGTTTGCGCCTATCACTATGGATTATGTTTCAGCCAGACAAGACGAATTCGGCATCATGGTCATGATCCGAGGGCCCATTGCCCACCCGCTCCCCGGAGAGGGTCAGGAATGGTATGAGCTGTTGCATCTGAGAACGGAAGATGAGCTGCAAATAGAGGACTGGATATCAATTTTCAACCCCAGCCCAATCCCAGCTTTCAATCGCAGACGTGTCGTGCCCGGGTCAATCTCTGTGGCTCCCCCGATAGCGCCTGCTCAATTGTCAACTATCATGGAGGCCTCGACCGAAATTTCTAGTGTCTCGGAGATATCAACTCCAGGCAAGGATATTGTAGTCAAGGTCAAAAGCAGACGGGGTCGCAGCCCACATACTTCGGAAGTTGGAAAGCACGAGACCTCTCAGTCCGACGAACAAAAGCCCCGCAACTCTTCATCTTCGCCAGAACCTGAAGCACACAGCTCTGGGTCAGATGTTACCGTTAAAAACGAGCCATCTGATGACAAGCCACCTGCTCCCCCTGTCCATCGTACTCTTAGTAAATCTTCGACGCCCGTCTTAGCTCCACCTGAACCTCTGCGGCGCGGGGTTGAGCGACGGGGCTCATCGCCTCTCAAGCACGAGTATCTTCCATCAGATGTCTCTTCCGAGGCATCTGGCTCTGCTGACGATCAATCAGAAAGGACGTACTCTGACCCGGAAGATGACGAGACCATTCATAGTGGATCAGGGTCCCGCACGGGCAGTGAGGATGAAAGTCATACCGAGTCAGAGTCCTCAAGCGATGAAATCGACATCATTGATATGCCCGAGACCGAGCTTGGAATCAGTATCAGAGACGAAGAGCAGCAGCGCGAATTCAGGGCCGCCACAGCTTCGGTCATGACGTACGATACAATCACCCCGTCGCACAGTGCATCTCAAGTTGGGTCTCGTGATGAGTACCACAAGGGCGAGGAAGAGGAAGCCGAGCAGGTTGCGGAGATTCAGAACCATAAGTTTATTTCCAAGGTTTCCCAATGGTCTGATAAGAAGGCCACATGGAAAGATCTCAAGGCCGAAAACTGCTGGGTCGTTGTACATGCAGGTTGTCTTGAAGTGCACCACATGGGGGTTGAGGACATTAAGGTTGCCGAGCCTCTAGTGGCGCTTGACTTGACACCACTAATTTTGCTACGCCAGAGCACGTTTATCGATCTTGAAATACGTGCTGAGACCTTGGACACTGGTTCGATTTTTGCACGCCATGGCGCCAACTTCCGCTTCCGCTGCCAAAACACGGCAGAATGCTACGATTTGTATGCAGCTGTACACAATGCACGTCTACAGAATGAGCGGTATACTCGAAAGCAAGATGAGCTCCGCATCAAGTCGTTTGGCCAGAGCGCGTATCCCATGAGTACCGGGGCTGGCGACGGGGCAAACGACAGCCATGAGGCAGCGAATAAGGGCTGGTTCGGCCGCCGCAATTCCTATCGTGCTTCAACCCGGGCGCCGACGCAATCACAAGCCCTGAGCCAATCCCAAGATGGCGCAAGCACAACCCCATCCAGCAATGCTTCGGCTGCATCGTCATTCCTGCGACGATTGACGGGGGGCAATTTGTCATTCAACCTTGCCAAGTCCTCAGTAAATCACCATGCCAATGGCGGGCCGGCTAGCTTATACTCGGCCGACTCGAGCAGGGGTGGGCCAGGGCTACGAGCCCCTAGTCTCAGTATGGCATCTCAGAGCACATCTAAGAAAATGACGCTGGACAGCGATGCCATCCGCATTCGCCTCCATCTGCTCATAACACAGAGCAAATGGGAGGACTGGGGCAACTGCATGTTGACAATCAGTCGACCACCTCCAGGCAAACACATGAGCTTACGCCGATACCACGGACTAGAAAAGCGAGTGACCGTATCAACGATCCCTAAGAAGAATAGCGGTGAGAAGCCAGCCATCATCATAGATGCGGTCCTAGGCTCAGGGTGTTTCACGCCTATGGGCAACCGCGGAGTGGTGTGCGGCATCTGGGAGGAAGTCAAGGACGAGAAGGGTGTTGTGGGCAACATTCCACAGAATGGCAATGCTGCTGGCAACATTACTAAGTGGTGCTTTCAATGCAAGAATGGGGTCGAGGCCCAATGGGTGCTACGCAATCTACACCAGGAGGTCGAGCTATTTTAGATAAAGCACGACAAAAACGGTGCGCGGGTGCAGGGACGTGTCACGAATAACGCAAAGGGTGAGGGTGAGGGCAATGGGGACAGGGAAAGGAGAGATTGGGGGCAGCCACGACATGACGTCAAGAAGGGTTCAGTTATTACTGCAACCATCAGCATAGGGCCGTCAGTTGTTGCTGAGGGTCCGAAACAGGTTGTGGGCAAACACCTAAGGAAAGTTTTTCACTACATGCCCACAGTGGCTGAGGAGTAGGAGGGGTGGAGATGGAGGAGGACAAGCACAAGAAGGGGTGAAGAGATAAGGGACACAAGGACACAAAGGCTGTTGCTTTTTTTTGCTATTCATGGGGAGGCGGGTTTTCGGGCTTGACCAGATGATATACCTCTTTTGTTGCTGTTTGTTTGCTTGTACAGATCTTTTATTTGTTGTTTTCTTCCCTTGATACCACGAGATGTCGTCATTGACTACTGGGACATATTTCTTCAATTTATTTACATGATCACGGCTACACGAGTTTATCAAGGTGAAGCCCAGAGATTTTAGTGGTGGGTGAGCAAAGTGGTATATTGGAAGTCACCAGTACGAATGAATCAGAGGCTGTACAGAAACGAAAGAAAAAAGAACGCAACGTGATATCAAGTCAGAAAGCAAAAGAGGCAAGAAAAGAAAAAGAAAAACAGGAGCCGCCAGTAAAAATGCTAGAAATGCAGTGGAAAAAGAAAAGAAGGCATAAAACAAAAAAAACGAAGGCTGAGCGTAGAACGGGAAAGATGACATGAAGAAAAAGTATGCAAATAAATGAAAACGTAGCGGCGTAACAAGCATAATAAGGTATAAAAGGGGAGAAAATAGAAGGGCAAATCATGAAGAAAATGGGAGGAGGAGAGCAAGACAGCTTGGAAAGCAAAGGCGCCTCAGGCTGGGAGGCTAAAACGCACCCGCTTCGGCGACTTGCTACCCTTCTTAGCCTCCGTAGAAACGTAATGGCTCAAATATTCTGATGCCGATGTAATGGACGATGCAAAGCCACTGCCATAGTAGTACTTGTGAGCCTCACTAGACCGCGTTGTGAACTTGCTACCGGCCGAGTATCTCCGGTCTCGTGTCTTGCCACCGCCAGGTCCACTGAATGTCCCTGCCGCTTGCACAGGCAGCGGTAGGGTGGCACTGTCAGCTTCAGGCTCATCGGCGGTACTATTCTCATGCCACATGTGCAGACGGGACGCTCTGCCAGCCCGACCCGGCAAGCCAGGCGAACTGAAGGAACATGACCGGCTGAGGCCGAGTGACGGAGAAGGAGACGAGGCGCTGGCTACTACAGGGCGGTGGTGAGGTTGGGAGTCGTAGTAGTAGTCTGTTGGTGGCAGTGGATCGGTAAAAGCACCGTTAGGAAAACGAATGTATTCCTCGTCGTCAGAGTCGTCGTCTGAAGTCATTGCACTACTGGCCAGGGTCGGCGCCAAAGAAGAAGCGGGATATGGCGGCGGGGCAAAGGGAGAGGCGAGGAGAGACCCGCTGCGTCGTGGGCGTGCAGTGTATGTCCCACTAGAGGAGTCGGAATCGAGAGAAAGCTCGGGCTGGGCCGGGGCAGACTTGTAGCTCGTGTTCGAAGACACGCTGCTGAGAGAAGAGCTGGATGATGGGCGAGAGTGGAAGCGGCGCATGTTGGTGAGTACAGTGGGGCTTGCGGAGCGGGGATGTGGAGATGATGAGGGAGAGCTGGACAGTGTAGATGCCGGAGAGCCGGTGGCGCGGGCACGGGCGAAGTGGTCCATGATAAAATCGAAGAAGGAGGCACTGAATTGTGCGAGAGGTACGTGGGATGTGGAGCGCGAGGGAAAGGTATGTAGTCAAGTGAAGCAGGCGTGCCGGTCGCAGTACGTAGAAACTGGGCGACAGCAAGTAGACAATTGTGCCAGGCAGACGGAAATGGAAGAACGCAGCTGACACTGGAGACAAGCTGGGTGTGTGGCGGAGCGAACTTGCCTTACGAAGCAAACATGAGAGCGTGAGAGGGGCTTGGCAGAGAAAGGACAGCAAGACACGGCTAGAAGGGAAGACAATGAACAAAGCGGCTCTTATGTAGGGCCGTTTGTCGGGCGGCTTCTAGGTTTTTTTCTTTTTGCTTTGGCTGTGAGGGTGAAAGAGGGAGAGACAGCAAGACAAAGAGGGAGAATTTCAAGCAAGCCTTGGTCCGGCTCGGCTACCAGAGCAAATGGAGGCTTGGCTATGGATTGTCTACAGATTGAAACAAAGCAAAGAGGAGAGGGCTGACCGGGCCTCGATGAGAGAAAAAAATTACAGCTATGAAGGAAGGGGGGGGTGGAAAGAGGACAAGGCCAGGTGGCGAGCAGGTTATCGTGGTTATTGTGTATGAAAGTTCTTTTTTTGTTGAGCAGGCCAAGGCCAAGATTGTTGGAGAGAAAAGCGAGAATAAGGAGAAAACAAGGAAGAGAGAAGAGGTAGAAGAAGCGGTGGGATGGAGCCAATAGTACGCAAGAACTGGTGTAGTAGCAGCAGCAGCAGTAGCAGCAGTAGCGGTAACGAAGCAGCGGAGGAGGACCGGCCAGGACGAAGGTGATTATGGGAAGCAGAAAGTCGGGGACGAATAATTCAGCCGTGCAATCAAAGGAGACTGGACATGCCACACGTCTTATATCACCACAGAGCGTCTTTGCGTCTTGCTGCTTCCTTGGTCCTTCTGACTGGAGGCTTGGCACTCTTTGTACATTCCGCTGGTGTGTCTTGGGCTTCCTTCAGGCTTTTTTTTTCCTCGGGGGTCATGCAGAAGCTTTTTTTTTTTTTTTAGGAAAAAGGGTTCTTTTTTTATTCTATCAAGCTTGTGGGGGAGTCGGAATGAGATGGCAAAAAAAGAAAGAAAAAAAAGGCCAACGTCTCGTTGTTAGACAGTCAACCTGCCTGTCTGTGCCACTCTTCTTCTTTCTCTTCACACTCCCTCACAGCACACACTATTATAGCACAATCTACACGAACCACAAACCACCGTCTTGATATCTCTCATCTTTCTCTCTTGCGTGTATGTGCTGTCTTGGCTTCCTCCCCCTCGTCTATCTGCACTACTGCAGCACCAGCGCTTCGCCTCTTTTTTTTTTGGCCTTGGTGTCCTCTTGTCCTACTGGCTGACCACAAGCTTTTCTTCTCTCCTCTTCTCTTGTTTTCCCTTCTCTTCCTCGTCCTTCAGCTCTCTCTTCGCTATATCCTCTCACCCTCCTCTCCTCCTACCTCCTCCTGCCTGCCTCCTCCGTCCTGCAAGAATCCTTCTCGACTTGAAGTCCGTGAGCGCCCTGCTCACAAGTTTAAGCGAGGCGGGGAGAGAACAAGAGGAAAACGAAAATCATGCTTCCCTATCACGATAGCATGCTTAGCCTCGACCTCTGCGGGAACTGAGACACCGACATTCCAGAAAACAAGGGCAGCTGAGCACACTTGCCCGCACTCTTGTTCAACAGGCAAACATCTCTCTTCATGAGACCCTTTCCTCCCCATCTTCTGGGTCTCTGGAATTCTCTGTCCTTTCGTTTAGTCTCCCGCTAGTCTCTTCAAGCCACTGTCAGAGAAGCGCAAGGGAAGTTAGAAGCACTGATGTCTGTCTTACTCTCTTTCGACCCTTCCCTGGCCACATGATGACTCGAAACATGTGGAATGTCCCCCAAGGCCTCTCCAAGCAATGTCAAGTGCGTGCTATGAGCGTGCTAAAAAGATGCTAAAATCGTGCTAAAACAGCCACTACCAGTAGGTCTGACAATCGCCAAATGATCAATGCAGAGATAAGCCTCTTAGTTGCCAGCCCACTGTGGATAAGCTTTTACAGCGGGGAACCCTCTGTCTAACCATGCTCCAATCTAGCTATAGCGCCCAAGCTAGCTTCTAAACGCTCCCTCGAGCCCCCTGCAACCCTGTAGTTTGTCCCCTAGCCTTCCACCCCTTGGGCTCTTGTTCCGCTGCCCTTTCCAAGCTTCCCGAATCTTGTGGCTGTTCCAAAACATTCCATTAGTGGGCCACAGCAGCCAAGAGCGCGCTTCTATTTCCCTTTATCGGGCTTCTTCAGCATGAAGATGGACACAAGGATACGAAAGTGAAGGGCTGGTCATCGCTTAGTCTTCTCTCCATGACCTCATGCTGAGGCCATCCCAGCTCTGGTTCCCATCTACGCACAGCTCAAATGCCATGCTCCTAACAGGCTCCCAGGCTGACTGCGAGCTAACCCAGCTTTGCCCTTCATTACTGCGAGCAAACAAGTGCCTAATAATCCCCTAGCCCACAGCACCTCAGCCCAACACTTCCTGCTCGCGCTTGCCTGCCCTCCTACATGCTTTCACTTGGTTTTTTTTTCTCAGGTGTGGTGTGTGATGAAGAGAATTTCTGCTACACACACACACACACGTACACAAATACACACTTGAGACCCTGGCAAAGCCTATCCAAACCTTGATGGAGAAAGAAGTCCCTTTGGTGGCAAAATCACAAACGCAATCCTACCAACCGATAGCAGGCCACAAAGATATTCGTATGCTGTCGTCTTCATTCTTACTGCCTCTCTCGCCCTTTTCTTTCTGTACATCCCTCCTGTGCTAGCCCACCTTGGCTCTCGCCAAAGATCTGGCTTTAATCGGCTGTCCTGAGCCTATCACAAAGCTTCTTGAAAGACTTGAAAGGAGCCATGGTCACAGAGAAGATGGTGCTTGGGCAACCACCTTATTCTTAGGCTTATTTTTCACTCTACCTGTCGCAGCGTCTTCTCCTTCGTAGGCGATATCGGATGTTGCTAAGACCACAACAGCTTGATGTTGTATGCTTAATATTACCCATTGGTGTCTTTTTGTCTTGTTTGTCACTGGTCTTGTGCTACTGAGGGCAGCCAATTCTCTGTTAATGACCCATTATCATATGGCATGCGTTTACGTCTTTTCCATGCGTTCTTGTCTTCCTATGCTTTGACCCTTTATCTCCCTCCCTCCTTCTTTCTCAGGCGGATTCCTCAATACCGGCCTTGGCGTTGCCTCTTGCAACCTCCATCTTCATCCCCACTGTTGCAAGAGCCATTCCGCGTTGCTTCTCGTCGTTTGCCCATCTCGCCTTGGTTGACTGCAACACAGCCAAATAATTTGTACCCCACAACTAAAAGGCCCTCTGCCGATTCTCATCTCAAATCGTCTTGTGATTGTCAAACTATGCTGTAGGCGCATGTATCACGTTGGCCAACCAACCAAGAAAGCCCATTCCTGTCCACATATGTACGTACACACGTCGTTTATATGCACATTATTTATGTGTTTCCCAGTCCCCTTCATCGGCTTCGATCACGTGGCAAAACTACCAGGGTGGTCCTGTGTGCGATGGAAAGATGGAAGAAGAAAGAGCCCATTCCCCAAGAAGCCAAATAAACATCACACGTGATTGTGTCGAGAATGTGCATGATTCACAAAACGCAAATGCCAGCCCCAGGCAGAGATGACTGCATTGTTGAGGTCAGTCGTTTGTTTGTGTGTCAAGGGTTGTTCTTATTTTTAGATTCATTGTCGATTAGGGTTATTGCAATTGCCACTTAAATGGGTCTGCCATCCAATGACGTCACCAGTCAAATAAGCCCTATTACACACGCTTTTCCTGAATCGCCAGTTGACCGGGGTGGTTGATAGCTATTCTAATACATGCAACGCTAATGCTAGAAGGAAGGCATGAATGATGAAATCACTAGGAGCAGATCATATTGACTTTCAATTGCCACCCGCTGGGCGAGGGGCCAGCCTTGGCTTGGAATTTAGACTCAGCTGTCAAAGCAAAACAAACGGTGAAACTCCAACAACTGACCGACCGACAGCCTTTGGTAGGCACTGTATGTGCCATATAGTCAGCATGCATGGATTCTCAAGCTGCCTCCATCCCCTCTTTTGCCAGCCCACCCTGAAAATTTCTCTCGTGCCCAAGTGCACGATGAGGATATGGCTGCTCTCGCTTCATCTGTAGCATATTTTCTCCAGAGCTAGTAGTCGCCATTTCAAGCAACCTGCATGGCGCATGAGTCAGTCGATCTAGAGAACTGGGCTCCTTTCTTTATTCTCTGCTTACATGGCAATTGCCCCTCATGCGCGAGTAAGCCGGCTTGCGGGTCGCGGGCCAAAGAATTAAAGAGTCCCCTGAGATGCCCAATCATGTGTGTTGTAGTTATTCTGGTAGGGCTAGTACAACCCTGCATTGGCGTGCAAGTCATAGTCGGGAAACTCATGACATCACCAGACATGGCATAACGTTTTGGGTCGAAACAAGACCGCACCGTTGGATTGGGCAATAAGAACATTATGCAGGCCGACAAAGATATGATCTGCTAGATGAGGGACTCAATCTCATGCGGCAGTTATGTCATGGGCATGGCATATGACGCTAGTGGTGTGTTTGTATGTATGTGGACGACGACCATTACATGGCACTCAGCTGGCTATGGCTACATGATATAGTCCACATCTGTGGAACAGGGTTTAGCTGTGGTGCCGCTGCGAGGACCATGGGCGCACATAATGTAGGTCCTCTCTGATGCGTGCGTGCTGTTTCATAGCGTTTCCACATCGAGAAGGTCTACTTGGGCATGAGGTGACATCTCCACACATGTGAGCTCTACCTCAAACCCGACGTTGGATTAACAATGATGTGGTATAAATTCCCAGTTTGAGGGTTTTTTCTCAAATATTTCTAAAATCCAGGTAATCAGTGGTTAATAAGACTTGTTTGATTCCAGTCTCATTCAGGCCTCAGTTTTGGTCTTGGTTACAGGTCTTGATTCTGAAGCTTATCCAAGCAGCCTTTAGGGCTCATTTAGACTCCCGGAACTCGGGAAAATCAGTATTGAACACAATTTTTGAGATTCATGCCACTCTTAAAAACTTTTCAATTACAAACTAGACAGCATTTTATCATCATTTTGACTCTAAATAGTCGAGTTCCAGGTCCTGCCCTTACCTCACCCAACAAAGCTCAACTTGGCGCCATACTAAACCCCACCTCAAGCTACACATATATCTTGAAATGCCAAGCACGTAGAAACTGACGTTGGACTTTCAAATGCCAAGAGGGCCTCGAAGTTTTGCGTCAAGTGTAACTAAAGCCCAAGACACAACCCTTCTCACACCTTCAAAGTCTTGCGGCTCAATAATGTCTTGTGTAACACAACGGAAGTCCACACACAGCCCCATCATGGACTATCAAGATCAGAATCCCATGCTACCAAGCCACCGCTGCTTACTAAAGTCACTGCAGGCATTGATTCTCAGCCATGTAATACTCGCAGTAGCTCTCTTGTTATTCCCCAACTGTGACTTAGCTTCAAGTCGTCACATTAGGATATACCCGCTGGCTCTCCGCACACAAAACCGAGGCTAAGCCAACACCCTACTTGGCCCACACCCACTTCTTTCAAGAGTACCCCATCTACATCCTCTATGCTCATGCAGTCCAGCTGGCACATCGAGTCAGCAACGCGGCGTGAACTGGCAAATAGGGAATTACATCACACCACAACACTCCAAAACTTGCCATTTCAGAGTCCTGTGATTGTTTGCCCACTACATACTACTATGAAACCACTACCATTTTCAACGTTATAGCGTGTAGTAAAAATATTCGACTATATACTAATATGAAACACAACTATAAAACA
>JAZBQP010000285.1:0-32059 GCA_038407015.1 Ceratocystis ficicola | reverse complement strand
GGGGGTAGGGGTGTGGTGGGTGGGGGCCCCCCCCCCCCCCCCCCCCAACCAGCACCTAGCTGAGAGTTTCTTTTTATCAATGACGCAAAGCTCTTTGGACTCAGGGAAAAAGCCTGTTCAGGCTCCAGCTCGAAGCCCCAGTTCCGAGTTGCAGCCCAGCCCGACGGAAGCGTGACGAAGGACTTTTGCAACAAGGGGTGAACCTTGACGGGATGAGAGAAGAGGAGAGGACGTTGTTGGCAGCTGGCATTCTGTGCATTAGACAGGTACTGGCAGCTGTTGGTACAGTGCACATGAACAGTTTGTTGCTCACTCTGCACTGCCTGCACATCAGTCGCCTCCCTCAAGCTCCTCTCTCTGTTCAGCCCTACACCCCTTTGATGGATGACAAGCGCAGTAGAGTACATACACACAACATGCACCAGGACGAAAAAGAGGTAAAAACATGTAAAAAGAAAAAAAAAAACACGCAAAGTTCGAAGACCTCAGCCCGGTGCAAGGTCTGCTGCAGCGTACTTTTGTGCTTTTTATTCCATCACCTCTGCTTACCATAGTCCCGCCCTCCCCTCTTCTGTTCTCGGCCATGTTTCAACTTAACCCTCTTGTTTTCTCTCTTCCGCGGAGAGTTTGACACAACACAAGAAAGGAGAACAACCCACGGAAATGTACCTCGACTGGGGGGAAGGAAGGGCTATGACCACGGACTCCGAGGTTGCACCTTGTCTCTGTTGTATTTTGCGTCTGGCAACTTGCTTGTTGTAAATAAAGGGGAGGGGGCTTTCCCCAAGCCAATGAGCCAGTCCTGCCCTGCCTTCTATGCTTTAAGATGGGTCTCGCAGTGTACACATACATATTGCATGTATCACCGCCAAGCTATCTCCAAGTTCCCACCGGTTTCTTGAGAAACAAGGCCATTGTAACGCTGCAGGATTGACTATTTCGCTTCATGAACGTTGCATGCAGTCAGAAGGCAAGAAAGGGAAGAAGAAAACAGACAAAAAAGAACAGAAGAGGAAAAGCAAGACGAAAACGAGAGGGTGGGAAAAGGGCCGATGCAGTAGAACCTTGAGAGCTACGGCCTTAGCCTCAAACAACACATTTTTTTACTCTCCAATCCCCAGAAACCAAAGGAGGAAAGAAAATAACAGTGGCATCCAACTAGCTGCCAAAGGGCCGCACGTAGCTCGTTTCTTGAGTCCAAAAAAAAACAACAAGCCCTATAGGGCACGGCTAAGGCCTGGCTTGGGCTTGGGTCTGGGTCTTCTTTCTGCGCTTATTTTTTTTGCCTTTTTTTTTGCCCTTCCCCCCTGCAGCAAGTCATACAAAATCACAGGGTGAGGGGGCAAAGACAGGACGAGATCCCATCTACTAGCAAGTTCAGAAAGGCCACAAGAGGTCGTAAAACAAGAAAAAGCGACGAGGACTACTGCTAACTAGGGCAGGGGGAGCAAAAAGCACTAACCCTTATGCATTTCCACAAACAGCATGTAACCCTATGGCTAACACCGGGTAAATGTTTAGCAGGTTCCTTCCTAACAAGAAGTTGCATTCATTCTTCCTCCTCCTGACTACTTACCAGGCGGCGTGAGGGAGGAGAACAACAGCAAAGCACAAGGGGAACCAAACGTGGCAATGGAAAGCCAGGGAAAGCGACCAACCCAGTATTTGTTTGTTTGTTTTGGTTGTTCTACTTCTACCGCCGTGCTCTCATGCATGTACACATACAGACAGAACACAAAGCAACCTCCACACTTCTCCTTTGCTCCCCCCTAGCCTAGCACTCCTCCCGCAACACATGGCAGGCAGGATAGTTGCAGCCGCCGGTTATGTTTTTCGTCTTCTTTCTTTTCACCCCGTGCTTGTGCTTGTGCTTGTGCTTGTACTCACACTTTGGGGGACTGGCGGGCATGAAAGAGAAAAAAAAAAATAAAAACAAAAATAAAGAAAATACTGCTTGTTAGGAAAACTGTACATACATTTGTGAAGCCCCAGAATTGCACCAAGACAAAAAATACAAAGACACACACGCATTCACAGAGACAGAGACAAAGGCAGTAAAACAAAGACACGGACTTGGAAGCGGACGCAAAGGAGCGGCCAGGCGGTTAGACAAACCGGCGGGCGGCAGCAAAGGGCGGCTTAATGCGTTTGGTTCATTGGATCTTCTTCAATGCCTTGCTTGATACACGTTTTTGGTCTTTTCTTTTGTTGTTTTCTCTTCTTTTCTTTTTGCAGCCAGGTTAGGCTCGCAGTGGGGCGCTCGTCGGTACAACTTGCTTGTGACAACTTCGGGGATGGGACGGGGATTGGCACAGGAAGTAGCGGATGGGATCACAGAAAGACGCCGGGTGGATGGATGTGTGTAGCAGATCCAGACACAGGTAAGCCCAAAGACCCAGATACCAGAAAACAAAAGACACAAGTGCGTACATGAATGATCAATGATACACAGTACTTGGTACTTGCTGCTTGCTGTGCCGCATCACACATACATGCGAATACGTGTACTGTGCTTGGTGACGGGGAAAAGGATGAGCAGACAGACACACAGACAGGCAGACGGATGGACAGGCAGACAGGCAGACAGACGGCCAGACTCTCTCATACTCCTCCCCTCAGTCTTCTTGTTTTTCCTCCGTCCCCGCTGCTCTGCTCTGCCCTGTTCTTCTTTTCTCTTCTCTCCTAGAGGGCCTCCATATCAGCTTAGCCGGTGATGAAATCAAGACTGCCAACTAAATTCCCCTTGCTTATTGCACGCGAAACAAGGCCTTGCGGAGCTCGTTGCATTCGCCCATGGCACAGTACAGAGTGCATAAAGCATGCAAGTGCATACCAAAATGTACACATACACACCGTGTTGCTGTGTTTTGCCTCTGTCTCTCTCAGCATGTACTTCCGCGCGTCAAAATCGAGCCAGCCCTATAATACAACATCCTAATCTTGCTTATGGCCCCTTCTCTTCCTTCTTTTGCTCGCCTGCGGCACAATGTGTGGTGGTTCATGATGCAAGACAAGATTCATGCCCTTCCCTTTCTTGTTTTCAATTTGATTATCACTTGTTCCTTTGCCTTTTTTACCTCTACCATCTCCCCTTTCCAACTTCCTAAACCTTATCGCGAACCAAGTCCCTTAGCGGACTCCCTTCAGCCAAGCGTCTTCAATTGCTTTGCTCACCGACACAGACTTACATGATCTGCGCGTCAGCGCTTCGGGCAGCCAAGAAGCTATAATTACAAGCTGCAGGCAGGCTAGCCAAGTAATAGACGTGCCGCAAGAACTTGTTGATACACGGGGCACATATGCATGCACACATACTCACACACGCACACATCGCTATAATACTCCCACCAAGACAAAAAAGCCAGAGAAATAGCCCCAAGACAAACCCAAGACACTCGTAGGGCATGTCGTGGTGATCACAGCCAGGGCTAGACTGAACCGACCCGGCCAAGCCAGGGAAGGAAGCTAGGCTAAAGAGGAGCAAGAGGGGCTGGACCACCCCTCCTCCATATGGTCCCCAAAGACTAGACTGTCAGCCCTAGCGAATATCAAATCCGGGCCCAGCCATAGACGTGGTCACAGAACACACAACGACAGACATTACTGTTAAACACAGACACCAGCTCCGTGGTAGCAAGTTCCTCTGTGTGACGGCTTGTGTCTCCTGTGTTGGCTATTGCAATGCTTGGTTGGCTGGCAGAGAAAGCCCTGGATTTTGGGCTGGGCCCATTGTGTAATTGTACTGCAGACTAGGAATAGCCTAGGGGCCTAGGGCCCAGGGCTGGGAATAGAAGGGCAGAGTGACATTGGGAGGGGAGGAGGGAGAGAGAGGAAGAGAGAGATAAAGGTGTAGGAGGATGAGAAGGACGAGGAGGAGGAGGAGGAGGGAAAGAGGAAGATGAGGAGTTGTCTCACTGAGTAGCCATGGCACAAAAAGTCGAGTTGATGGAGGAAGAATTAATGGGGGCCAGCCTACAGCAGCAACTCGAGGAAGCAGGTGGAGAGAGAGGAATGGGGGCCTGAACAACATACATTAATCATTATGTGCGAGCTAGAGCAAAGCCAAGTCCGCTCTGATTTCTTTTTTGATTCTCTTGGATATTGGCTGGCTACCACAATGTACGAAGAAAACATCACAACAACCCTGAGCTAGCGGTTTTTATGTTATCAGACTGGGACCTGTCCGAGAGGGGTTCAGTTCGGTTCAGCTTCTTCTCGTAGTAATTCTTCATCCTCTTAGACTTCTCCCCCCCTTCGGTCCAAAGAAAAAGAAAAAATAAAAAGAGAGGAAAAAGATTGCTACTTCTTTTCCTTGTTTGGCTTAAATGAACTGGGGGGGGGTCCCTTGTTTCTGCTTGAACATGAAATCCTCACAGGTAGAGACACGCCCCGAAAGAAGGCTACCTGCTTGTTGGTGCAAGCCGTCTTTCCCTCTAGCCCTCCTCTTTGAGTCGTAGCCAAGACCCAAAGGCCAATAACTACAAGAAAGTGCTAAACCAAGAGCCCGTAAGGGGTGTGCCACCACACCCCGGTCTTGCCAGGCTAGGCCGCTTTAAAACTACCCTGCAGTCCACATAACAGGGTCCCCAAAAAGAGGGCTGAAGTTTAGATGCTGGTGGTGCCGGGTGTAGACATTTCTTGAGGCGGCCGGGGGTTGAATCTCATGTTGAAAATGCGTGTGTATGTATGTATGTGCGTTGCGAAGCTCGAGCAGAGCTCCAAGCTTCTTGGTGTTCTATAACAAGTAGAAACTGCCCGCCCACCTTCCCCATGCTCGCCTGCTCTTGCTAAGCCGTGCAAAGTCCAATCCTATTGCCTTGCATTGCCTGCCTGCCTACACATATGGCTTGTTTGGACCCTCAAGTATAAACATATGCTGTTTCCGCTCTTCTCACGCGCAGTGCTTCCCCGTTATCCTTTTTATTTCCTTTTCTTGTTCTTCATGTTGACTTAGTTAGAAGAAATCAGCCGCTATCCAGAGATATTTATTAATTCAACTTGCCAGGCTGAAATCACTCCAAAGCAAAGTGCGAGAGAGGCGCTGTTGTAAGAGAAACAAACAACACCGCGGCTCAGTGCACACAATACAGCAGCGCAGCACAACAACACCCAATAAGCCCTTCACCCCCCCCCCCCTTCGAGAAAGCTCTCTTTCTCAATCTGCGACAAAGAACGAGCCCTATTTTAAAGGCTTCACTGTTCCATTCTGTACAGCCCTCTTTGCCTGCTTATTTTCCCTTTATTTTCTCTTTATATTTGACTACGTGCTTCACCTCTTTTTATCCTCCCTTGCCTTTCTTCTGTCCTTTCTCCCAGTAATAAAGGCCCTCTTCTCATTCTATCTGCCTCTTCACTGGCGTTTTCCTAAGCTAAGCCCTGGATTTGCTCTGCCAAAGCCAAAAAAGAAGAAGAGCAAACTTAAATAAATTCGTCTGAATTATTTACGCTCTTTCCTTTTTCCCATTATTAAAAAAGTCACGGTGCCCGCGAAGTCTTAAATTTGGCAATTGCTTGAATTGGCAACGCAACTTTGTGCTCACTTTCCTCACTTTCTTTCCTGTCAACTTTGCGGGCAGTTCCCCCCCTTTTTTCCTCTTTCCTTTTCAAACAGCCTGCTCTCTCTCGCCCAGTTTCCAATTCGAGTTGTTACCTAGAAACAACAACCCGCTATTTTCGCTCTTTCCTGTTTTGTGGCCGGTTTCTCACTGCACCAGCCTCGAGCCTCTCCATCTCAGCCTTGGATCGCTGCTTCAACCATCGCCAACTGACATCTCGCTCTGGCGATAACCGCTAGCTACCTCTGCCTGCTGGCGCCTCTTTTCCCGCCAAATCAGAAAAGCGCTGACACATTGCTACTGGCCGTTGCTGCTTTGGCTCTTCGATCTCGCTGCTCGATTATAGCGCCTGTCCCTTGTACTCCTCAACGACTGCTGCCGCTATTTACCACCGCCGATCACTTCGCTAGCCAGCCCGTGTTTCAATTGTCTTTCGGAAGAAGCCCGCCAACATTCCGGCTCCCGTTTCTCTGCCCTTTATCCACTTCCATCGTTGATCGTCGCTAGGCTAGACCACATCTTATATGTCCAATATATCGTGCTGAGCTTCCGTTCTCAGGCTAGGACACACGAGACACTGGCCCTGAACATTGACACAACCCCCCAGAAACCTCCCTCCACCTGGGGACCTACTTTTTGTATACGCATGTATTTGCAGTCTCTCTTTTGCTCTCAACTCCTTGGCTGTCGTCTTCGTCTCTTATTGGTCTTATTACTTGTCTTGCTTTTCAACATCCTCGTCAGTTCTAATTGTCTGCCGGCCCCATTTTGCTCGCCTCTAATTTTCGTCTTGCCCTCTTTTTCGCTTCTTGTCCTTATTTCCATCTGCTTCCGCCAAACCCAGCTTTCGTCCTGCCACTTACTGCACACTCTCGCTTTGTGTGCCAAGATTCATGTTCTTCTACACTGTCGTCTGCTACCGCTGATGTTTCGCCCTGTTTGCCCTCGCAACTATCCACATTCCCTCCAGCCGCCATCACTCACCTCAGTGACAACTCACTAATACCAAAGGCCCACTCCCATTGTCTTGATCTTGGCCCTCGGCTCGTTCCTCTCAACGCCGTCTCCTTTCCTTCGTTTTCATTTTTCATCTCACTCCCCCCCCCCCCAAAATCACATGCACCATATGGACTTCCATTCTCAACGCCGGCATGGCCTCCCCGCTATTCAGATCGACGATAGACGGCCTGCTGCTCCAAACTATGGCTTGCCATTCTCTAGAGCAATCAACATTCCCCACCCTCCGAGGGGGAACCCTGCCCCTCCGCCTCTTCCGCCACCGAGAGACCCGTTCAATGGCCCGTCTTTTGCAGACCATCAGTCTATGCCTTCAAGGTCCTACTATGACGATCCCCGACACAATGCCTCTTCTATGTCTTCCTTCGGGAGCAGTCTCTATGGGAGCATGGAAAACGGCGGCGGTCTCCCGCCGTTACAGCGCCCAGAAAGTCGAAATCCTAATACTGACGAGGGCTATGCTAGCATGAACTCTATCCGGTACGCCATCGCCTCCTAAGTCTCCAATGCATGATTTTGATTTCATTCGTCTGTATATGAAATAGGTGACAAGCCGCATATCATTTCTCTCCGCAATTCAGACTGCAGCAACTAACCGCCCCCATCGTAGCTTGCCTTCTTTGTTCAACAACGACTTTGGCCGGCTTCATTCTCAGTACCACCTCAACTCCGCGAATGAATACTCCAGTAGTATCAAGGACAAATTGGACAGCCACATCCCGACTCGCCCAAAGGTCTCTCACTCTTTTTCCCGGCCTTCATACAGCGACTTTCCGCCAGCGCGCCCCTCACTGAACATAACCCTACCATCCTTGGCAAGCCATTTTTCTCTTCCTAGTTACCCCATAAGAACAAATGCGCTGGACTCTCCTCCTACCGATACCTATAGTAGCTCTGCCATTTCGCCTAATTCTTCCACCCACCCCTACAGCTTTAATAACCACTCCGATCATGACCGCTCTCCTCCCCAATACCATCGCATGTCCACGTCCAGCCGCAACGGCTACGACAGTCCTATGGACGAGCATGACATGCAGCGTATGAACCTATTTGACCGAGATCGTGTAGGTAGCAAACGCCGTGCTACTTCGCCGCCCGAGATTGAACACCCCCTACCACCAGCACCGCACCAGGTCGAAATGGTACGCCGACGAGAATTGCACCGTGGCTCCCCTGCTCCCCGCCTCTCGACCATTCCGCAAGCGCCAATGGCCCATTCCGGCCCCGCCGTGCCAATGATAAGCACATACGACCGTGTATCACCAGGGAGTGGTCCCAGTGGCCCTGTTATGATCATGAATGATGAGAGCATAACTCCTCATCTTGCGCCTGGAGGCTCACCAATAAATACTTCACCCCGTGGCTCAGTCTCACGCGCCCCCCACCAAAGGAATAGCAGTGTGGCCTCGCCTAGACGTATCAATGAACTCAAGGGCGATGGCCCCAAGGTGCCTACTTTTTGGGTGTGTGAATGCTGCGCAAAAAAGCCCCGAAAATTCCAGACGATTGAAGAACTACAGTGAGTGTTGTTCCCCCTGTCTTTTTTTTTTCCACGGACAATCTATTATTAACATGCGTATATCACTGTAGTGCTCACGAAGCTGAGAAGCAGTATGAGTGTCAGTATTGCCACAACCGCTTCAAGAACAAGAATGAAGCCGAACGCCATCAGAATAGTCTCCATGTGCGCCGGCACAGCTGGAGCTGCAAGGCGCTGGATAATTTTAACAAGGCTTTCCACGAAAACCTAGCTAGTAACGGTACGCGTGATATATGCGGTTACTGTGGCAAGGACTTTGAGCGCCATGGCTTCTTTAAGGCCGATGGTGTCTCGCGAGAGGTTAGCGAGCAGGACCGTGAGGAGCGCATCCACCACCTCCAGACGGCGCACAAGTTCCGTGAGTGCAACAGCAGCAAGAAGTTCTTTCGTGCCGACCATTTCCGCCAGCATTTGAAGCACAGCCATTCGGGCACCAGCGGCAAGTGGACGAATCAGCTCGAAAATGCTTGCATGCGTGATGAACCGCCGCCGAGGTAAGCTGGGGAAAGGGACGAGGAAGGAAGATGAATGGAGAGCGAGAGAGAGAGAGAGAGAGAAAGAGCGAGAAAAAAGGACTGGTAAATGCGACAAGTGGATGAGAGAGAAAGCGAAAGCAGGGTTGTTGGTGCACTCACAGCCCCTCTCTATACATCTTACTCTTCTTCCACCACCTCTTATTCACGCATTCTCATTCCCCCCGAGGCTAAGCGTTCACTTCGGCCCTGGCCCTAGGTCATCGGTGTTCGCCTGCTCGGGGCTTTTCAGGTGGTGTTGTGTAATGCAATGCATCCATTAGCTGCAACTCCGCCATGTACATTGCACGGGGATGCACTGCAGTGTGCCATTCAGGCAGAGATGGACTCCAGTCGTGGTGTCTTCTGCGCGCCTATGATCTGGTCTAGTAATTTCCGCCTTTGCCCCGCGGCCAGGCCCTACCTGCCCAGCTCCTTTCCGAGGCGTTGTTTCTTTTGTCTTCTTCTCTTGTTCTATTCCTTTCACGCCCATGTCATGCACTGGAGTGCATAACACAGCCCCGTATCCAAGGGTTGCATTCGCTCTACTTTTGTTTTCCAAATCTAACGCATTCACTACGTCACCGGATGGGTCATCCATGAGGGTCCGTGGGGCATGTGACGATGCAGACTGGCTGCAAAAGAAAAGAGCGAGGAGCTGGGGGACTCGGGCAAGGGCCTATTCTGCATTTTCTTTTTTTTTCTATGCCAGTGTGGAGCGGGCATGGATCAAGCTTTACGAGAGACGTGTTATTTATTGTACGTGATTGTGTTGTGCACTTTCTTTGTGCGGGCTGGAGTTTCCATTCCTCCTTGCACATCCACCCACCTCTTCTGCTCCCATCTCAAAGGGTACCGTGACTCGATTTGTCTTGGTTTCCTGCTGTGGCACACGGTAAGAGAGCGGGCGAAGCGACAAGACTGGTGTTGTGTGCTGTGCACAGAGAGAGGCCGATATTGCATCTTTCTTGTTCATCTGATCTTGTTTGGATTTGGTGGGCTATGTTATATGGTGTGATGGCTTAATAGCTTGTATATGGGTGTTTGGACGTGGGCCAGCCGGCCTGGCCAGCTGGTTGGCTAACTGGACATTCACAACCAGCAAGTTGAACAAAAAACTAGGAGGATATGGATATGAAGCGAGAAGCTAACAGTGCTATCTTGCGTGATATGATGTGTTTACGGACTCAAACGTTGATGGCCATGCTATGTATGGGGTTCTTTTGGTCACCGCCTTTGTTGTGGGCGTTGTGTTCTTGTCTTTTTGGCTTTAAAATATTCTTTGTACTGGGTTAATCTAATGACTTTCGTCGCTGGTTTTGAAATCGCCGCCAAACCTTGTCTGTCCTGGGTTTACATTGTATCTTTGCTGCTCAGGTCGGATGAGCAGAATCCTTTGTCTTTGAGTTGTCCTTCAAGCGTGACGTGATGGTGGTGGGTGTTGTTGGCAGTGTATGAGACGAGGCCCGGGCCTGTCTCTAGCATGTGTGATGTTGCACTGGCGGGTCTAGTGTGCTTGCCTCTTGGACAGAGACTGTCTATGTGCATGTGGTGTTGAGGCACAGTCAAGGTCTCGGTATTGCAACTGGGGCAGCGGTGGTCCGGCGTTGTCGTTTGTTGCACGCTGTTATTGAGTTGGCGTCTGTGTGGCTTTGTTTCTCCTGTTTCCCGGAAATTGGTGAAGTCACTGAAGAGGCGGCATTGCCTACATTGCAGTTAGCTGTCTTTCCCACCTCGCCTGCTCAAAGACAAATGCCGGCTAGCTGCTAGCCCACCCATGATGAAAGCTAAAAGTGAAATCAACGTAAAATAAAACTAAAATAAAATAAAACTAAAAACCAAAAACCTGATGCTTGAAATTTGAAATTTGAAAATTGACAGCAAATGGCCCCACAATTTCGTTTGCAGCGATTTTCTCCTCCTTTTCTCCACTCTATTATCAATCAGCAGCAAGCACAGTGATAAGGCCCTACGCAATAACAGCCAGTACCGGGAAGAAAGAAACCTACCCAGGTTCATCATCACTACCTCAGCCTTGTACAGCCTTGCAGCAGCCTCTCCGCTCTTGAATGATTTCCAACACATTGTCTACCTGCTCGTCATTGTATCTACACTCTTCCCCTTTCTTGACTGCCCCTACCCCTCCCTCTCATCTCATCTCCTCTCCTCTCGCCTAACCCTTCCTTCCCCTTTCTCTCTCCTCCCCCCCCCCTCCCCATCGTCATCTTCTCGCTCCCAACCCAAGCCAAA
Organism: Ceratocystis ficicola; assembly: GCA_038407015.1. Classification (NCBI taxonomy): domain Eukaryota; kingdom Fungi; phylum Ascomycota; class Sordariomycetes; order Microascales; family Ceratocystidaceae; genus Ceratocystis; species Ceratocystis ficicola. The sequence goes on along the minus strand of JAZBQP010000285.1, from coordinate 21,185 downwards.
CTCGACTGCCGTCTCGTCCGTCTCTATTTCTTTCTTCAGACGTTACAACAAACAGGCCGAGGCTGCCCCCAATCCCCCTCTCCAAAAAAGCCCTTCTCACACAAGCTTTGATGGACGACGATCCGCTAGCAAAGAGCCTCAAAACCCAACGTCTAAGCTTCATCAATAGATTGTCGGAGCTTCAACGCGAGGCCCAGAGTGATCCCGTGGCTAGACCTCGTGCTCCCGGCGCTCCCACCAACGGCGACTTGCTTGAAGACCCCGAAGAAGACGACTTCAGCGCCCGCTCCGGCCCCGATTTCCGAACCCGAACTACTACGACTGCCACTTCTACTACCGCATTCCCCCCCTCCCCCTCGTCCTCTGCCACCCCGCATTCTCCCTCTTCCCTATCGCACGATTTCGGCCCGGAACTCGACGGCGAAGACGAGTTCCGCAACAAGCCTAGAGAGCGACTTGATAGAGCACTGTCCTTTATGGCACTGAATCGCATTCCGGGCGATGCCGAGATTTACGTCGGAGGGTGAGTACACCTTGCTCTTCCTCTGTTTCTGCTTCCCTTCTTTCTCACCCCGTCGGTGCTTGCTTACTATGTACTGACTTTCAGCGCCTAGCGTCTTCGCCCTGAAGCGCCCTCAAGCTCTCAAGGACCATGGAATTACTCACATTCTCACTGTCCTGGGCAACATGATGGATGGTGTTGTTCCTACCGATGTCTACAAACATCATGTCATTGAAATCGACGATATGGATGACGAAGACATACTAATCCACTTGCCAAAGGCCATCCGCTTCATTGACGATGCATTGAATCCCCCTCATCCCCCTCCACCCCCTACTGCTACTACTACTACTACTGCCAGACCTCTCCAGACTCAAGAGACAAAGCCCACATCCTTACCATCATCGCCGTCGCCGCCTCGTGTCCCCACTCCAAAACCAGAGGTTGAGGAATCCATAACTGATAGAGCAGACCGTGAGGCTGCTGAAATGGTGCTTGGTTTTCGGCCTCCACGTACTTCAGCATCAGCCGCAACTCCGGCCCCACCAACAGCTCCGGTTGCGGAACCCGAATCCCCTCCAGAGGAAAAGGCAGCAGCCAAACCTAACACCCCTGCCCCTCGCCGCAATTCTGTCTATGTGCATTGTGCCATGGGAAAATCCCGTTCTGTGACTGTTGTCTGCGCATATCTCATGTGGAAATATCCCGAGTATTTTGGTCTCTCGGCCGTCGTGGCACTTGATCCTGCCCGCAAAATCCTGCGCCGTCGCCGTGGACACGATGCTATGCTTGATGCAATCGACTGGGTTCGCCGTGGTCGCGAAATCGCCGACCCAAACCCTGGCTTCCGCGAGCAGCTGGCCATGTGGTGGGAAATGGCCTGCCCTGAAGATGTTGAGAGCCATCCCATCTACCGCAAATGGGCCTTTCGCCGCGAAGTCGATGCCTCTGTGGCCTGTGGTATGGCTCCGACTATTCTGCGCTTCGAGGATGAAGAAGACGCTGCGGCTCTTGCACGTCTCGAGCTTGCTGAGGACGAGGACGATCTAGACTTAGATGCTGACGGTAATCCGCGTGTTGCTGGGGCTGCTGGAACTTCTGCTAAACCCCCGCAACAGCCTAGCCTGCGTTGCAAAATGTGCCGGCGTACGCTTGTCACTGCACCATTCATAGTCAGTACCGACCATCAGAATCCTTTTGCACCCGAAGGCGCAAACCCCGATGTGCCTTGTCAGCACTATTTCATTGAGCCACTTAGCTGGATGCGCGAGACACTGCAGGCTGGCGAGCTCGAGGGCCGTCTACTGTGTCCAAATAAGCGCTGTACTAGTGCTGTCGGCCGCTACTCGTGGAAGGGATTCCGCTGCTCATGCTCCGAATGGGTGACGCCAGCGTTTAGCTTGCAAAAGAGCAGGGTTGATGAAGTCAAGGAACTGCCAATTGGCCAACGCATGCGAGAACTAGGAATCCGGCGACCACCGAGACGTCAGAATCTGTGAGGTGCAGAGAAAGGAAAGGAGGGGAGGAGGAGAGAGAAAAAATATAAAGAAAGAAAGAAAGAAAGATACAAGGATACTTTGGTTGTAACTTAGAGGCTTTGGCTCGGTATTAGAATGAATTTGGAAAAGAAACTCAACAAGCAAGCCTGTTTGTTTTGACGAAGCAATGGTAGTCAACACTAACTATTCCTCACCAAGCCTTGTCCTCTCCATGCACTAGCCAAAGCTTTCTAAAATGGCGCGTTCCCAACCCATTGTCAGCGCATCTGCTGCCCTTCTACTTTTTGGGAATCTCGCCCGGTACTGTTGGCCAGAAATCGGCTTTGGCCATTCGCTCGCGGTTCATTTGCGACTGTTGGTACTGTCTTTTGGCGAGTTCGAGATCGCGGCGCTTTTGCTTTCGTATATCAAAGAACGTTCTGCGGGCCGTAGTTAGCGCCGGGGGGAGTAGATATGAGAGGAGAGAGGGAAATAAGGGGTCAGTTATGCGGGGGTTGACTTGCTGTGCGAGAATGAATACACGCGGTTCCTCTAGTGTAGCTTGTGGAGACTGTATGGAATCGCCTGTCAGTCATCTTCCATGCACATAGATACGCATGTACCAGCTATTAAAAGCACAAAAAAAGACCTCGTTAGGTTGCCTCACTCACTGCTTTGCTGGATGCCTTCTTCTGGTCGGCCTTTTCCTTTTTCTCCGTTTCTGTGTCCTTTTTGCTGCCTGTTTTCTCGCCGTCTTTGTTCTTCTCCTTTCCCTCCTTCTCCTCCTCTTTGGCCTTCTTAGCTGCGTACTCTTCTTTCAGCTTCTCAACCTCTGCATCGATTTCCTCCTTGTGCTTCGCCTCGATCCTGGCTTTTTCAGCTTCGGCGTCGACCGCTGGTGAGCAGAACTTGCGATCTTTCAGGTGGGCAGGGCACACGTAGAAAAAGTCCTGGGAGCGGAAGTTAGTGATAGAAAGCACGGAAGGTTATCTAGGGGACTTTTAAGGCGCCGTCCCCTTGTTGCGAGACCCCCCCTCACCTTCCCCTCTGGACTGTCGGAGAAAAGCACTGTTGTCGTAGTCTTGTAGCAAATGTCACAACCTTTGCCGGAGGCGTCCGCCACTCGCCGCACTGTGTACTTGTTGACGAATGACATGAGAAGTGCTTGCGAAGGGCAAGAGCTAGGAGTTGTGTTTTTTATTATGAGACAGTCCTATGCTAGCTTTCCGGGGCGGGGCAGCTGTGTGAATTGAGATGGAAGCAAAATTATCGCCAAAGTCCAATAGAATCGCCGCCAATGACGTCGTTGGGCTCAGACACAATAGCCTCACTTGCCCACTTGCGCCAGCACTCGTAACGCCACGACTTTGAGCTTTGTGTGGCGCATATTTTCCCAGCTGGGGTGTACCCCACATATTCATTTTCTCTGCGTAACCCGAGCTTTGGGATCAAGAAAGTGGACAACGCGGAAACTCAATCTTATCTTCTGCCAAAAGTAGGAATAGTTTAAGCTACGCACCTACACGCGTTTATTTGACTATCATGCTGTTCCCAACTTAGAAACTGCCTTTTTTTTTTTTTTTTATCTGCAATTACCAGTTCTTGGCTCCAAGCTAGCGAGGCCTAGATCTTCATTCTCTTCTTCAAGCATTTTTAAGCATTTCAAGCTGCCCTACGCCTCATTGACTGTCATACTCCTATGTAGACCCAGCCATTATCATTGTTAATTTACGCGTGGCCAACTATACCAACTTGCCCTTTTTTTCTCTTTTTTTTTTTGTAGCTCAATCCCTCCAATTCATCTCTCGCCTCGCTTTCTATACCTCTCCGCCACTGCACACATCATGGCTAGTCCTAGCCTTGATTCAAGGACACTCAGCCTTGTCTTCCAGGCAAAGCCAGATATTGTGACTAGAATCCAAAGAGCGGCCGGTATGTGTGCTTCGAAGATCTCAGCCTTGTTCCTTTCGTCTCGTTTCTAGCGCACTAAACGAGAGTCTCACCGTCGGTCTTCCGGTCTCTAACATTCCCACATCTCTAGACACTCCCGATCGCATCTCCTTATTCAACGACATTGCCAGTTTTTTCTACGACCAACTTCACGGCTCGGACGAACCCTCGTCCAAACGTCGCAAAACAGAGACGCCCAGCACGCCTAACGGCATAGTTAGTGTGACTTCAGAGCCTGTCCAGCTAGAAATAAAGGAGATCTCACTCAGTGTCCCTGTAAGGAAGAAGCTAGACCTCTGCTTTACTTGCAGCGGCTTATATGGCAGAGCCTCCGGAAGCAAGGAAGCAGTCCCCGGCACTGTCTTCTCCTGGTCGGATATTGGTAAGCCGCAGACTGTGATGACAACATCTTGATAGAGCCATGAAGCCTAACGAAATTCTTGCCCCCTCGCAGAGTTTGCCTTTTACCTCCCAGTCCCTGAAAAAACCCAAGTACAACACAATTATGTTCTCCTCCCGCGCGGATCTTCCTTCATAACCAAAGCCACACCGACACCCGACCCGCTCGTGTTCACCGTAAACGCAACACCGCCCAAGGCCGGCACCATTTCCGGGCCCAAAGCTGCTGCTGCACAGCCTGTTTCCGGCGATTACAACTCTCTTTTTGACTGGGCGTTCAGCACATTTCTCCGCAGCGCTGGCAGCAACGTACAGATTGTCGCATCGAATCCTGCCCGCTTTCACTCAATGGTCAAGCAGAGCCACCGGCCGAATGAGAAAGCTGTGCACATCAAGGCATTCCGCGGGTCCAAAGATGGTTACTTGTTCTTCCTTCAAACAGGAATCCTATGGGGCTTCAAAAAGCCACTGCTGTACATTCCGCTAGAACGGGTTGCAGCTATTAGCTACACCAGTGTGCTTCAACGGACATTCAACATGGTCGTCGAGGTGTTCAGCGGCGAAGGCGACAACACAGAAGAAATCGAATTCTCTATGATCGACCAACAAGACTACCAAGGCATTGATGAGCTGTATGTCAAGAAGAACGGCCTTCAAGATCGCAGCATGGCCGAGCAGCGCAAGGCTAAGCTTGAGCTAGCCGAAAATGCCAAGGCCGTCAAAAAGGATGGGGGCGATGATGGCAGCGAAGATGTTGAGATGACACAAGCTGCTGAAGACGCTGCCGTAGTCCTGAATCCTGCCCTGAAACACATGACAGCTCTCGAGCGCGCGGAGTGGGAAGAGGAGCAGCGCCTACAGGATGAAGAGGATGAAGAGGAAGAAGACTACAACCCAGAAAGCGGTGATGACAGCGACGGGTCTGGCGAGTCGAACGACGAGGATAGCGACGACATGGACAGCGATGCCAACGACGATGACGATGATGAGGATGACGACGAAGAAGGAGATGAAGAAGAAGATGGGGATGAAGACGAGAAGGAGCAGCAAAATCAGCAGCAGCAACAAAAACAGCCGGCCACTCGCGTTGGTGGCTGGGCCACCCTGAACAAATAAGCAAGCAGCCACCACCATCCACCAGCTTGTTGAACAGCCTGGCTGCACTGTGCGACGAGACAAGCATATCTATCGTGGCCATATAGTGGGGTTTTATTGGTTTTGGAGATAGACACCAACTTTTTTTGCTCCTGTTTGACTCGTTCTGTCCTCTCCTACCCGTCTTGCTGTTACACCGTAGCGTTCGTTGTCTTGTTTGTTTTTCATTGCTTGGGTAGGCTTATATAGACTTGCATTCGCTCATTTTTCCCGTGTTGCTGACGCTGTGCATTATAAAGTTCATTAAATTTCATTTAACTAAATCTACGTTAACGTCTCTCATTCAACCTCGTCGCTTTGAATAAGACATAAATCCATAAAATCTGATGTTGTTCCTTGGAGAGCATCGGGGCCTCGGTAATCCTGGCTAGCCAACCCTGACGAGTTGACGTACTTCACTCTCAGCCAATAGATGTCCGTCTGCAGCCCCCGTGTCCCCAGCGACGGTGTTCCTTTTAGAAGAAACGGAAGGGGAGAAGTCTAGCAGCACCAGCAGTAGAGACGACTGGTGGCACGGCACCTGTGTAACTAGGGTACGAACCATTGTTGCTCTGGGTGACAGGCGAGGCGGTTGAGACTGAAGACTCATACTCCGACCCAGGTGCTGGCGATGATGCAACTGGGTACTTTGACAGCGTGGTAGAGACTGGTGGGGGGACGGCCTCGGTCGCCGGCTCCGATGAGGCGGGCACGCTCGAGGCTCCGTACGAGTAGCCAGGCAGGCTAGGCAGAGCCGACGAGACGACGGAGGTGACCCAGTCCGATGAGGGGGCGGGGACGTACGAAGATGGAACGGGGATATACGACGAGGGTGGCAGGGAAGCAGGCGCCGAAGGCAGGTATGAGGAGACCTCAGAGAAAACAGAGAGGTAGCCGGTTGACGGACCAGGTGCAGGAGCAGTGTAGGTTTCACTCTCGCCGGGTACTGGTACGGGTACGCTTGGCACATATGCAGTGGTCGTCTCAGCAGATGAGGGAGTGTTTTCAGGCCAGTGCTCAGTAGACTCGGAAGAGGGCTCAGGGACAGCAAGCGTGGTATGGATATGCTCCTGGCTGCTGCCGGGGTAGACGGGGTCCTGCGAAGACACAGACGAAGGGGATCCATACGAGGGCGGCTCGCCGTAGACGCTGGCCATTGTCAGGCCGCTAGAGGCATGTTAGATTTTTGTTTTTGTGAGAATCGCAGGGGAAATCTACTTACGCAGCGACAGAAAGGAAGGCAAAGGACTTCATGTTGGTAGGTAAGAAAAGAGTGTGTGTAGATAGCAAGGTATCAGGAAACAATCAAGTATCAAGCGTCAAAGTGAGCGTGTGTAAGTGAGTGGAATGGACAACTGAGGGTAGAACGGGAAGTCTGCTTTCTAGATCTTCCACCATCAGCAAGAAGAGCGACTTGGCTATCCTTTTTATATTCGTAGACGCCTTGGTTGTTGCTTGCCCTCACCCCGTCCTCTGATCATGCCTCGCCTCGACAAAAGCAGCTAGCCGCAAAGTTTCCCTCCCCCCCAAGCCAAGGCCCAAGCCCGGTCAGTCAACCTGTTTGCCCATCTGTCGGTTACTATCTGCTCGCCGCTCCAGCCTATCCCATCCAAGGCCCAACCGCTAGGCTGGTTCCAGTCATGTATCATTCTTTGCATACCTTGGTTGCAGCCGCCACAACAGGTCTCAAAGACCCAAAGATCCATCTCCGCTATTCCTCCTGTCATTCACGGCTCTTCACCACCCGCCATCTTCCCCATAACCCCCTTAATTACCACGCCACGCACGCATACACGCACGGTACTTCGCTGGCGGCTGCAACTGCAACTTCAATAGCAACTGCCATTGCAATTTCAATTCCGCCTCACTACACTACACCGTGTCCACGACGTTCTCTGAAACAGTGCGCCTGCATCTGCAGAACTCGTTCATGCAGGCTTCCACTCTCTCCGTCTTCCTATTCCCACAGCCGGGTCCTCTCTCTCTCTCCCGTCCACGGCTCTTCTAACCTAAGCACAAGCCCTTTCCCTTCATCTCATCTTGCCCTCCTTCCATTCTCACCCCTACAATTGTCCCCCACCTCTTGCTCAAAATCACTCACACAACACACCTCGTATTCACGCACCTTTGCTGTCAGAGCCCGACGCTGTTCATCGTCTCACGAGCAGCCACAAACAGCGCCGTGTGGAGCAGAGCTTCTCTGGTCAAAGGTAGCCTGTAAATGGGTCGACAAGGGCCGTGCCATGCAATGATGTACAACGACATTCAGAGAGCCACACGTCCGGTTTGAGAATGTTCTAGATACTCCGAGCTTTTCTGAGGCGTTTAATTAAACGGCATGCTTCGTGAATCCATTCACAGCGTTTACTGTAGCAAGAAGTATTCACGCATGTAATACGGCATTGTGTCGTTAGTATGAATAACCCTAATGTCATTTGCAAGCCTTCGTGCCATGGAGATGAGAATCAAAGCCTTCGACAAGTGAAAATACTCTGTAAATGATGTCCTGTCAATACAAATAATAAACAATCCCCAGTTCTGGGTGTCAAAGATAAAAAAAAGAGAAAGATATTGCGGGCCAAATCTCACAGCAACCATAGAGCATTCTCTCCCAGAGACTGCATACTTTTTTTTCTCTTGCATCAGATCAGCCAAGTACTACTCACCACTTTCACTTGACACAGGAACAAGAGACAAAAACACAAAAGATGCGCAAGAAACATAGAAACCAAGTCCCCCACCCATCCAGTAAAGCCCAAACGCCTAAACCGATCAAAAAACGAAGTTTTCAAAAAAGAAAACACCCCCCCCCCTTCATGTGAGCAGACAGACAGACATCTTGAAAAAGGTCTTGCCAGTAGCGACACTAACAAAGCAGCACCGCCAAGGAAAAGAAACCGAACAGTCAGAGCACCTGAGGGCAAAAAATGAACAAAATAACAATGCATGGTGTAGAATGCACACCGCGGCTGAGCTTCGACCAGTAGAATAGTGTAGTCCAAGTCTGGTTGGTTATTGACCAGCAATATTCAGACCCAGTCAAAGTACAGTTTCAACTTATCAAAACAATTCGCGGCTTTCAACACTGATCATCACAGTGTGAATAATAATACAAAAATAGAAAATCTGGGAACATGAGAAAATGAGAAGATAGCCGAGCCATTTTCGTGTCTAGGCTTCTCTGTCCTTGGAGGACTTGCTAATACTGTTACTGCGTCCAAACCTAGACAACCAGCCCTTCTTGGAGCCGCCATTCGGTCCGCTAGTCGGTGTTATCGGAGTGTTCCCTGCAGACACTGATGCTGAATAGCCATGACTATGACGATGGGGCGGGAACACATGCTGCTGGGCGTTTATGGGTGTACGAGGAGTCGTCGGTTTCGTGTTGTTGTTGGCCGTCACAGCACATCCTTCAACTTCAGGACGAAGGTCGATACTAAGCGCTCTATTCCGTGCAATAGGTGGAGGTGTAGCACTGTTACGGACATCTTGGGGCGCTAGAGAATGGCGCTTATGCCACGCAGCGGTTCCATATGCGTCTGTTTCTGATGGCAATGCTGTGCCCTCATTGTGAGTTTTAATGCTCACGCCTCCATCATTGCCAATAGTCTGGTCAACTGTGGCGCTGCTGCTGTTCAAAACCAGCCCTGAGCTGCCGAGAGAGCGGCGCCAAAAGTTGTTGATTCCCCGCTGTCGCTGCGGCTGTGCCGGTGGCGGGTACGGACTATTCTTCGACATACCACTGTTTTTGGTAAACGGCACGCCTGGTTGAGAGGATGGCCTAAAAACCTCATCCCTGCGGGCTTTACCGCCGCGATCCTTGCCCGCCAACGTGGCCATGGTTTGGGGACGAGAAGGGCTAGAACCGGCGCCCGTTTTCGCATTAAGACTCGAGCGCCGGTGTGGGGGCGGTGGGGCACCAGGAGGCGGTGTATCGAATAGAGTTTTCGGGTCCATCAATCCATTAGCGGCACCAAAAATAGCCTTAGGAGTCCAGCCATGGGCACTAGAGTAGGGGAGTGATAATAAGTCAGGTGTCTCGCAACCGAGAGCACGCGGAGGCTTCCCTCCTTCACGAATCCAAATGTCCAAGCTTGACGCCAACGAGCGGGCATCTTCGTCGTCACTATCGGCATAATCACTATGGTGCAAGATGGTCGATGCTCCGGCCGAATGAGGACGTTGCAAATTTTGAGAAGTAAATAGAGCACCAAAAGCATCGCGACGTCCTGGAAGGTCGGAGACTGTAGGGGGTTGAAATGACCTCTCAGAAGAGGCATCATCCGCTGTTTTAGTCTGTAACGGCACTCCACCAATAGAACCGGTTGATCCAGTGTGCTTTATGTACTGTATGCTGCCCATACCAATGGGACTCGAAGCCAGCATGATAGCACTCCGATCTACGACATCATTTTCAACTTGGTAACGCCGCAAGGTCGCCGTTGAAATTGTATCGGGGGTTGGAGGCATGCCAGAATCATGGATACTACGATTTGGCAGTTCAGTGAGTACCTCCTTCAACGAAGCACGTTTGTCCTCCTTGCCTTTTCGTTGAACAAGAGCCTTGCTGCTCCGTAATACAGGCGTACTAGCTGCAGTTTGCTCATTGCTAGAGCCGGAAGATCCACGAAGCCTATACGTCTGTTCCAATCTCTGGAGCGGCGAATTCTGATCGAGCATGGGGCCAGAAATCGAGCTAAGGCTAGCTACCTTGCTATGGGCACTCGGGTTCCGATGGCCACGGGGTGTCAGGGTACGATCAGGTTCGCGGGGTGTGCTGAGAAGACGAGGAGTGTGTTGTCTATCAAGAGTAAAACTCTGGCTTGGTGTTCCAAAATCAGTGGTCATGGAACGGGCATTTGACTGGGTGCCGCTTTTCTCAGCCCCATACACACTAACAAATGAACTCTCACTAAGCATACTCAAACTGGGGCTGCGCAGTTGCTCGGGAATTGAGGCCTCGGCAGCTTCAACTTCTGACAAAGCCTCGTTCAAACTCGGGAGGTTCACTATACTCCCGGCCTTGGCGCCAGTCAGATACACATTACGCAGATTCTCAGTGGTTTCATTTAAATCAGACAAGAAACTGGGCATGCGATTCAGTGGTCGGTCTTCAGAAGAACGAAGGGTCTGACTGTCAGAGAACTGAGGGGCATCCGTTGATATAAATGGCCGTTGACGTGGCGTCCGAGAACGACTTGGTGTTTCATAGTTGTCCCCAGTCCACCTTTGGTTTTCATAGATGCGTGACTCCGCTTTTCTAATAGTCTCGCGCTCCTTGAGCAAGTTTTCAACTTGAGACTCGAGCATAACAATCATGGCGACAGCCTCTTCGACAGCCTTGTCTCTCTTTTCGAGCTCTTCAAGGAGACGGTCATTCATCTGCTCCATCTGGCGCTTCTCGGACTCAACGCCTTCCAAGCGAGATTCCAGAGCTTGTTGTCGTTCTCGGCGATGATATAGTTCAAGCTTTAAATCAAAGTTTTGCTTATGAAGAGTAGTCACAGTCTAAACGGAGTGGGGGTTAGTATGTCCAGTTGCAAGACCAGTTGTATGTGGCATGGCGATACTCACAACTTCCATCTCCTTAACACCCATCCCCAGGCCCTTTTTCCCTGGCGTATTGTCTATCGCCTGGAAGGCTCCGCGATCTTGAGTGGGTGTCGATATTCTTGCCGGTGATCCTGGGATGCGTGCTTCCATTGGGCTGCTGGGATCTGGAGTCATGCGCGCTGTGAAGTCGCCCTCTTTGCGCTCTTTAGCTAATTTTTCCTGCAGATATGTCGACATGGCACTAGGCCGAATTTCAACTGTGCCTTCTCTAGGAAGTGGTGATGGTCGTGGGCTATGTACTAGCACAGGCTTAGCACTGCTAGTGTTGGATAGTCTATAGGCGATATTTGAGATGGGGACTTGAGGGGAACTCATAGAATGGGTGCTGCCATTGCTGCTTTGTGGCGTGGGCAGGCGGCCAAGTGAGCTAACTGTGCTTGAACGGGTGTAATGAGGCGTCAAGCGCTGGCGCTCCAGTCCAGGCAACATTGGAGACGAGTCCATGGCTGCGCAAGACGAAGTTTTGAAAAAGTCAATGAGCAAAGACCAGCGCGCTCAGTTTCTTCGTGGTTATCCTCCCTAAATTGCGACAGAACCAGGTGGATGCCGAATTTCTCAAAAGGGAAAAGAGAAAATAAATCGGAAGCAATGAAACTGTGAATGACGCGACGTAATGGGCGATATAGCAGAAAGAAATCGCGTAGAAATCCTAGATGAAAGGTGAAGAATGCGAAAGAGCTAGACCGCGTAGCAGGTGTGGAATGAAACGAGGCCAGTCGGCGTCAATAGTCATGAACTGGGTCGAGAAGAACGCCGGGCTCTCTTTTCGTTTGCAACAGAGGGAGATTATAAAATAAAGAAAGAAAGAAGAGAAAAGGCAAAGAAAGCGCGCATGCAATGTTGGAAGACTTGTAAGTGAAGGGCAAAGTCAGATCGAGACTAACTCATATGATGCCTCGAGTAGCGAGAAGGAACAGGGAGACTTATTGTGCGATGAGCAAAGGAGGGCAACGAATGACAATGTAGGAGGAGGTGGATAGAGAGAGCGGAGAAGAAGAGGGAAAGGGATAGAAAAAAGAAACGTGACAGAGAATAAAAAACAGTCGAAGCAGATCACAAGCCTTGGTCGCACTCCGGGAGTTGTCCAAGACTCAAATAAGTGAGTTAGAGAGACAGGACAAGGCCTGCATAAAGTGAGAATAAGCAAGGTCAACCCAGCTTAATTGGATATGATGTGACCAGGATTTCAGGCTCGGAACAGGATAGAAAGACAGGGACAAGTCTCGTCTGGATAAGCAAGGGGGCAGGAGGTCACGACAAAAGGAAGCACTCAAAAGCAGGTATTAGGAGAAAGAGCCTGGGTCTCCTTGTCCAGAAAGAGGGTGGGTGGACAGGATTTCGAGGAGGGAAATGGGCAGAAAGTGTAAAGAGAAGAGAATCTTGGTTTTGATATAGTGTTAGAGTTGTTGTAGGACGGAGAGCAAGGTTTGAACGGACCACGCTACTTGAGAATTTTTGTTTCTTTTTTTCCTGCTTCCTTTTCTTCCTGACAAGAAGCACAGGTCAATGTTAGGCACAACGAACCTAAGCAATAAGAGAGGAGATAGGCCCCTAGCGGAGGAGGGAAATAGTCGGGTTGATGATATTCGTAGAGAGGCAATCAATCAGCAAGCGGTGGGATTCAATGTTAAGAAGATGGTATGCTGCTGAGAAATGAGGGGGCTCCCTTGCAAATGTATGTCATGCAACATACGTCTGCGTTTCCAGAGGCACATCGATTGGACGAATAGCGCCTCAGTGTGGAAGGTCGACAACTCAGGCTCGGCCAAATTGGTTATCGATGCTTGGTGTTTGATTGAAGGCAATGATAGGTTGAGGAAAGCAAGGGAGAGGAAGAGTTGATTGAGGCGTCGTTGATTGCTGAACAAGAATAAGCTGGCGATCTTCACCAGCGTTAATGGGTGTTGATCTAAGCAGGACGACACGGTGAACAACGGAAATCTCAACAGTTAAGACTATGTTGTCTGCCTTGGTTACAAAGGATGCTTAGATGCGAGTAGTAGCGAGCTAGTGTTGCCAGCCGTAGTGCAGGGAAGTTGGCTTCTGTGGCTGAGCGAGTAGATGTCTTTTGTTTTTTTTTTTTTTTTCAGGTGGTGGACAGCGATCCCTGAAGGTGCGTAGCCGTGAGCGTGAGCGTGAGTGAGTAGCACAGGCAGCAGAGGTCGGAAAAAAGGTTTCACAGAATAAGAGACACAACATAGAATATTAAAGATGCGCATAGGCGCGAGTGTCTGTATAGACGAGCACACACGTTTGGCGGGTTTATGGGTTTGATTACGGAGGGAAGATTGGAGAGCATGGCTAGTGGGCAGGGCAGGCATCGCAGCCCAGTTTCAGTGCACAAAAAAAGGAAACTTGTGAATTTTTTTCCGTTTGCTATCCGTCAAGAAGGGAAGTCACTATCGTCACCTTTTTCTCTTCATGCTCTTTCCTAGTTCACTCTGGCTCCCCATACTGCAACTGCGACTGACTGCGACTGACTGCGACTGCGACTACGGCTACTTGTACGTGTACTTGCCAGTCTGTGGCATCTTGAGCTTTCCTTTTTTTCCTGGGTCTTCCTAATTCTGCTGATGACAAGGCTCCTCCCCTAGCTGATGGGGTGGGTCCTGGCCCAAAGCGGCTAAGCGTTGAAATTCCAAAGGGTGCCATTGAAGACCCAGACAGAAGGTACGCGGTAACGCGGGTTGTTTTCGTTCCTGGCTAAATGGCCTGGAAGGGATGGGGAGGGAGGGATAGGGGATGACCCCGAATAGTGCAAAAGATAAAATAATGCATAAATAGCATCAAAGTGCCGACTGGCAAGACGGCCGCAGCAGCAAAATGGCCATATTTCCTCCCTTCCGCCGATGTCTTCAAGCCTCTCTTCTCGTCAGGAGCCACCTAAGCCAAGGCAGATGGAAAAAAACAACGGTAAGATCCCCTTAAACGAAAGGTAATTAAACCAATTTTGGCTACCACAAGAAGGAAATTAATAGAACAAACAAGGGAGACATTGACTTAACTCAACTCTGAGCCTATTCATCAGCGCCTGCGAAATGCTCTCTTAAGGTACCCAGCATCACATTGTGCCGGATGAGACTTACACCCTAAAAGAGAGGGGAATGACATCGGGAATAGCGATGTACCCATGGCGATAAAGCAGTGAGAGAAATACGTACGTTGCATACATAAGTGCTTCATAACAGCTGGGGTACTAACGGCTACCAGCTTTCTCTGCACAAAAGAGGGGCATGTATTCCCGCTGTCTGATTGATGCCTTACATGTTGTTCGCGTCAGCCATGAAGACGGATTACCGATAGTAGTTGCCTCTTGTATGAGTAGTGACAAGCTACAGTATACTTCTGTGTTCGTACATCTACATACGGCCGGCCTTGAACCATCATGTGATGGCTGCACACACCGATTAGTTTTGTGTTTGGCGGTGAATCCACGACCAGGGCACAGCACAACCCTTTCCAAGCCTCAAGCACAAAACTGACACTATTCCAATAGTGAACAGGGCATAAATAGCTTTAGTGTTAGCCTTATGAACTTCAGGCAGGGATGCAAATCCACATTCATGCACAATCTGCAGATGGCTAACAAGCGAAGGGGAGAGGGGGGGGGAGGGGAAGCTCGTAAGCCCAGAAGGATGCAAGACTTTTCACCTCACGACACTAACAGTGCTTAATAGAGTTTTAACAGAGTCTATAGGCTGAATTCTTCCTCCTTCTCAAAGCCAAGTCCCGCACAGGAGTGAGCCTCAGCCGTCCCGCCCGCCTATAAAAATATCCCAACGAGCTCAGAAACATAATACAAGACAGTCGAGACACATACAGTACACTTGACCAATGGCCGCCTAACAATCCTAGAGCCAGGGTGGCTAAGTTCTCCTGCTTTCGCGAATGCAAGAGCTGCAGATGCCGACGTACCCCAAGATACTCGCAGCTGTCCCTCCCCCAGTCCTTTGAACAAGCAACAATTCACAAGCCATCAGCTGCTCTGGCTATAATTGCCTCTGGCGCCTTGTTTTTCTCTATTCTTGTAGAACCAGAAAGAGACACGCGACAACTAATGAGAAGCTATGGGGGGGCTCTCTTTTTCATTTGTATTTTATTCCTGAAACTGGTAGCCTACAATAGCACGACTGATGTCATCAAAGCACTAGGGTTATGAATGTATATGTGTATGTAGGGTAACAAAGCATGGGTTCTCAATGACATCAGGCAACTTGCTTTAAGACTGGCTTTCTTTGTCTTTTTTTTTTTTTTTTCTTTTTTCTTTTTCTCAGTTCTTTCTTTTGCTTGTTAGCAACCGGCTGACCGGCATTTAGACGCTGTCATTATGCACCAGCCCATGTTCTAAGTGCGTTCGAATCTATTTAGACTTCCTTTCTCCATTGTGTAGCTAAGAGATGTTGTTGTATCACGTTGAAAGGCTTCTTTGTACGAGCTCGCTATAGACGCTTGTTGTGCAACTGTTTTTGTACTTCTTTGCTCCCACTACGCTAGGCACGAGCTAGCTTTTCCCTCGTCCCTTGACAAAGGCTTTGTCCCCTTTTGCACTCTATTGTCCTCCGTTGTATCCCGGGATGTTGGGGTGTTCTAAGACGAAAACGAAACACTCGTGTGGATAGAATCCACCACACCAAACTTCACTAATAAAATCAAAGCCGCCTTTGAATTGTATTTACCTGTTTCATGTACCTTGTGCTTAATTATCATGTCAGCTATTCTCTTGGTGTTGCAAACTTTTTGCTTGGTCTCATCCCGCAGAAAAAGGCACATTGTGAAAGGACAGCACCCCGTGCACATCTTCCCCTTTTATTCCATTCTCACTTCTCTCCTTTCCCTTCCCTCATCTTGCTGCCGCCATCCTTTGTTGTCCTGTTTCCTCGTCCCTGCAACTTCCATTGTAGCTCCTCCCTTTCTACTTCTTCATGGATCCTCTATTACCTACGCTGTCGCTTACAATATTCCTAATTCCTGAGCACAGTAAACTTCCAAAGTCCACTGAACCTCGGAACTATAGGAAACCTTGTCACAGGGGCATTCCACGCTGCAATGCTGTAAAGTGCTTGCATGCAGCGCGTTGATCTTGATGACTTGGAACTGAAGTCACCTGGATCATGGACCATCCTAGAACACACAGCAAGGCACGCCAGTCAGACTGAAAATTAGACGATGACGGGCGTTGGGTGTGATGAGGATCACCATTGTGTGGGTTATTTTCATCGCTGCGTTCAAACCACTATCAAGAAAAGAAAGTCCTTGGCTGCGGATTGGTTGCTCATTTGAGATTGGATGTACATGCTGTGCAGCTACACACGATTCTTTGTGATGTACCTGCTAAATCATGTTTACCCGCATCTCCCAACATATCTGCCTGCTTTTATGTCTATTACCAGTCATTCGTACATGCGCTATCACAGCGCATCAGGGCGATGTTTTCCCAGTAGGCCAACGGCAGTGGATAAACGGCATAGCTACACAAGGACTTGTATCAACGGTCATGTAATCGTAGACATGTAACTGGTGATATTTATAGAACGTAACGCCGAAAATCCTAACGAACATGAAAGACGCTGTGGTGAAGTCACTTCATCCTTAACGTCTTTCCCTGATGACCATACAGCACTACCTAGAGCTCGTCTTTCCTCACGAAAAACTCCTCCTGGCTACCCTCATTATCGCCATTGGGGGCGTTTGGCTCTTGAGCCCTGCCACGACCTTCCCTCGTCTTCTGGTACTGCTCGAAAATCCTAAACTGGTCATCCTGTCTCAGCGCCTCTTCGAGAATCAGGATATGCTCTTTTAGCCACTCAGGTGTCTTCCTTTCCGGAAGTTTTGCCTCGAACTCCTTATACGTAGTCAATGTCTCTTCGACTTCACGGCGCAGTCTTTTAGCGCTCATGACAACCATTTCGTGACTAACGATGTCAGACAGCGCCTGCATAATGTCTCGGAGTGACGTATCGTCGGGAGGAGCATCTCCAGCGGTACCATCCTGTGTGATAGACCAGGTAGCATCGGAATACTTGTCTTTGACATTGTTGTGCTCATTTTGACGCGGTGAGGCGAGAATCTCCTCGGCGCGCTTTTGTGCCATGGCTAGGACCTCCTCGGGGCTTAGGTTTTTGATTTCCTCCTGGTCAAACTCAATCATGAGTTCCAACCGGCGTTCTTCCGCAAAGTTCTGGCCATCATCATGTGGAGCGAATGTCTTGACGTTGATACCTCCCGCCATGGTGTGGTCTTCCATTTTCGCCCCCTCATGTTTGCGTTGCGCAAACCAAGCATCGGCTTCTTCGGGCGAGAGACCCTTGGGCGCAATCTCCATGCAGTTGATGACATTGGCGGCTGCTTCTTTTTGTGGTAAAAAGGCCGCATCCTTGCAGAGGCGTGGGGTGTTAATGACCATAAGGTATGCACACGTAGTAACTTCCTTAATCCAGGCGATGCTGTCATGAGACGCTCCCGGAGCACAGTGATACTGGATCTCGATGGTGCGCTCACGGTGGGTCAAGTCGCACATTGTTCCACCAGTCAGACGATGCACCAAGAAGCGCTGATCGCCCTTTACTTGCATGTCAGTTGTAGACGACTTGACATCGTCCGCGCCCTTCTGCCACTCTTCATCCAGCCAGTTGCCATCCTCATTATGGGACTTGCTAGAGCGGCCGAGGACGTAGGCTGCCATCTTGGGGTCAGGAACTGGTGGTGCTTGGCCAGGACCTGAGGCTAGCGCGTGGAACTGGACGATGTAGCTGTCATAGCAGTACTTGTAACTCCACCAGCCCGACATGAAGAACAGACACTCGCCATCCATAGATTTTAGAATCTTCCAACCATCTTCCAATGCTCGCGCCAACTCCTTTTTCTCATTCTCTAATGCCAGCGCTGTAGCAGTGGCGTTCTCAGCGGGCTTTGGTTGAATGATGGGTATAGAGCAAAGGTACTTGCCAGGGTATATGTCTATCAATTCGTATGTCTCGTTCGGCTCAGTGTTTTGAGCATCGGAATCTTCTGTATTCTTATTAGCGCCAGATGGCACAATATCGGAGCTCTCGCCGGCTTCTGAGGTTGTTGGAGGGCTACCAGCAACTGCTGCGGCTACCGAGTCTGCCTGTTTGGTGAGCAATGCTTCGGCATCGTGGGGAAGAATATATGCGTCATCAAAGACTACTTCAAACTGTTTGCATGAAATGCGCAGTCAGCAAATGACTGGTCTGATATGCACAAGGACGCGGAAAGCTGCGATAGCTTCAAATAGAAGGATGGAGCTCACCTGTGGATAAGCGTATACGTCATGGTTGACTGCGTGATGCACCGCGCCCAGCGCTTGCGATAGAAACCCCGCCAACGGCAGGGTTATCTTCAATGAGAGCATCGCGATTGTGGATAATATGACTCGGGAGCGAAAGTAGGATGATTTTTCTCTTGCGCAGCACAATATCAAACAGCACAGAGCATTGCGATTGACCTGGCTTCAAGCGCAAAGTGTCACTAAGCAGGAAAGCAGGCGATGCTACCGAGTATTAGCCGGACATTTGCTTATAAACCCTATTCATACCAACCCTTAGTAGTCAAGCCCTCCTCCAGCTTCCATCGCATGAAAGTGTTTCATTGCTCAAAGAAACTATGCATCAATGTATTATTTAGTCACATAAGGTACGCGCAAGAGCACAAAGACCAAGCCCAATTGAAAGAAACAAAGTATAGACAGTATTCTATCTCGCAGAGTAAGCGACACGAAAGGCAGACCTATCGTTAGCCCAACTTACAAGTATGTGATGGGCACTAGTTGCAAGCCTCATTCTCGTTATCTACACAAGCGGATTGTGACGAAGGTATCTCATTTCCTGTCGTGCTTTCCTTCTGCTGCTTTGGGAAAACATGGATATAAGGGCTGGATGCTTAGGTGTAAAGCACCAAAGCCTAGTGTGAAATGTGTGTGTGCTGGAAATATTTAGGTCAAAAAAGATATGTTGCATAATGCATCAGTCACACTTGCACACATCAGAGCATGCATGCTTACAGAAACTAGGATTATTTGTTGTTCACTTGTTGTCAGTTTGTTGTTCATGTGGATGTTTGTTTCCTTTCCTGGTTTTCCTACTCATCATAAAGCCATTCCAATGTCTTATGGATATTGGCAGTCTTAGTAGTACAAGTCCAATCTCTGGTCCCTTATACTAGTGGGAATGTGGCGAATGGTTGCTAGCCACGCTATATTGAGATGTAAATTCCAATACGAGAAGTTCTGGGTTGTAAGCTGTGCAGTGTGGGGTGCCACTTGCACACGACACGGCGCATCAAGGGCTCGGGTATAGAACGCTGAGCTGATCCCTAGTCGTCTTACAGGACTCGAGGACTCGGGGGGCCCGACTCGAAGACCTCGCTGTTCAAGTTTCAAGTTCTATGCGGGCTCATGCTAGAACAGAAGAACAGGACTTGGTACGTACGACCGCTCTGCTGCCTGCCTCCCATACCGCTGTCTACTCACTCGGCAACTTTCCCATCTGCCAATGGATTCAAAGCCTGCGCCGATGACCTATCAGTCTGTACTAAGCTGCAGGCCATCAAGCCTTTTGTCATCCACTCATGCTTTGGATCAGGCTTAGATAGCCATAGCCTGCTCTAGGGGATGTTAGAGCGAGAATGAGAAGAGAAGCTGAAGGAAGGAGAGAAAAGCCAAATTAAGCTAACCGGAAACTGGGAACCCAAGTCCGGGGACCAAAAAATGCAACTACGACAACGCCAATGATACGGCATACGCTTTAGGTCACATTAACATCCACATCTGCTTATGCTCATGTTCAACATCCACTCACAGGCACATGCACAAACACCAAAGCCCTGTAGCCCACCCCACGCTCTGCGAACGCAACTTTAGATGGGCATAAGTATGAGGAGCTGCAAAGGTTTTTGTTATTTACCCCGATGCGGTTTAGCTTTAAGAAAGGGGGGGGGGGCCCAAACCTAGGCAGTCTTGCTGCCCACTACAACGTTCACGTACTTATGGACCTGATGCTGGCTGCCTGTTTTTCTTCAGGCAGAGAGAGAGGG
Organism: Ceratocystis ficicola; assembly: GCA_038407015.1. Classification (NCBI taxonomy): domain Eukaryota; kingdom Fungi; phylum Ascomycota; class Sordariomycetes; order Microascales; family Ceratocystidaceae; genus Ceratocystis; species Ceratocystis ficicola. The sequence continues at coordinate 1,058 of JAZBQP010000285.1, read as the reverse complement.
ATGGATACATGGACACACTTTCTTGGGCAATAACCCTAACTCCTCTTTGAAGGGGCCAATAAGAGTGGGCCAAGCTCGCTAATGCCCAAGCTGTTTTACAGGAGTTGCTTTTTTCCTTGCTCCTCAAACCCATGAGCTCTTCACCGCCATTTTGACTTGGGGCCGGCCGTCTTTGTCTCTGAGACTTGTCTGATTCTTTTGGCCCTGCCCAGACTAATCTTCATTCTTCAAATAACATGTGAAATCTATACGACAAATCTTGATGGCGACTAGGCAGACAGGGGGATGACGGCTTGGTGAATACTGCACACTGGCTATAGGTTGTATTTTAGCCACTTTTTGATACCTTTGTATGCGATTATGTGTATGCAGAGACAGTATACAAATCATCTTCTGCAATTGCACGCCTCTTTAGCGCCTAGCAACTCGATCGATTTTGGTTGTAAAAAAAAAGAGAAGAGTGAAAAGGAATGGGGGGACCAGCCCAGCCAGCTTATTCTTGTTGGTCACTGGGTCGGTCGAGTGTGAATACTGCGGATGACATCACAAGCAAGCCAGACGAGAGGTTGAGTCCAAACCTAGGTCGAGGGCAGCCACGAAAATTTGAACAAGTTGCCACCAAGGAGGTTTTTTTTCTTCTCGGTCAATCCTTTTTGCTGTCGATATCTTCTATCTTCGTGACAATTCATTGGGTGCTGCCTGCGACGCCCGGTGTCTTAGCGGAATAAAGTAAATGCGACTTTTCCAATGTCCTTATATGCAGCTTGCGGTTGGTATGAGGCTAATAAAATGCCGTCCCCATTTACCCAGGTACCAATACCAGTGGCTTGATATGCTATGCCCAAGTGATCATCAGTTATGTGGGAAATGGGGGTGCACAAGTGTTTGCTGTGATTTGATTCGCCCGTTTTCCGGACGCTGCCATGGACTCGTATCCTCACATCTTGGTTTCTTTGGGAAGTGAGAAAGCACATGAAAAAAAGTTAGTTGACCGAGCGACCGAGGTGCTCTTTCCAAGCCGTGCTCTTGTCTTGCATATCGCTCCCCCCCCCCCCCCC
>JAZBQP010000284.1:0-32439 GCA_038407015.1 Ceratocystis ficicola | reverse complement strand
ATCTGTACCTGACATCCCAGCCACGGCCCGTTTTTTTAATATATCTGCATCATCCCCCTCCCGTTGGCAACCCCGTTCTCCTTCTATCCGCCCAAAAAAAAAACCCCTCCGCCCCCCCCCTCACCCGCCCCGCCCGCAGCGCTTTCCCCCCCCCCCCCCCCCTCCCCCAGCTGTAGTGTGCTCCGCTTCCCCTCATCCTCAGTCACCCCTACATACTCCCTTTTCGCTGACGACGCCCTGGCAAGCGCGACCAGCTTGTCTACCACTGCGCACAATGGGAAATTGCTTGAGCTCAAGTAACTCGGCGGAGGCGCAACAAAGAAAGAAAAGCCAAGCCATAGACCGACAACTGGAGGAGGATAACAGAAAGTTAAGGAGAGAATGCAAAGTGCTTCTTCTTGGTATGTCATGTCTAGACTCGGTTGTTGTGAAGCCTTTTCATTCTAACGATTTGATATTCCATATTTAGGCTCTGGCGAAAGTGGTAAATCTACCATTGTTAAACAGATGAAGATTATCCATCTCAAGGGCTATAGCCACGACGAGCTGCTCAACTACCGCCCGACCGTGTTTAAGAACCTCGTGGAGTGCGCGAGAGCCGTTGTCAGTGCTATGCGGCAATTTGAGATTGAGCCGATGAATGAAGACACTAGACAGTATTGCGATTTTATTCTGGAATACGTTCCCCAGGCCGGCCCCGAGGCTGAGATCGACCCCCGTGTCGGCCCCGCCGTGCAGGCGATATGGAACGACCCTGCCAAGTTCCTACTCATGGAACGCCAAAACGAGTTTTACTTGATGGACTCGGCCACCTAGTATGTTCCAGTATACTCTCACTCAAGCTTGGTTTCCTGTACTGACTTTGGACCCTCTTAGCTTCTTTGACGAAGTCGATCGCATTTGCGACCCTGCCTATCTCCCTAGTGAAATGGATGTCCTCCGTGCCCGTACGAAGACGACTGGCATTTACGAGACCCGCTTTGTCATGGACCAGCTTAGTATCCACATGTTCGATGTTGGTGGCCAACGCAGTGAACGTAAGAAGTGGATTCACTGCTTTGAGAACGTCACGTCTATTATTTTCTGTGTCGCATTGAGCGAATATGATCAAGTTCTTTTAGAAGAAAGCACACAGGTAAGTCACTCTGCTGTATAATCTCTGTAGCTCTCATGTAAACCAGGGCGCAGCACAACAACATACGATGGCATGTAGCACATATTATCCCGGCAAAGCTAACCTTTTTTCCGCTATTTTAGAACCGCATGCTTGAATCTTTACTACTCTTTGATTCTGTCGTCAACTCTCGCTGGTTTAGACGCACCAGCATTATTCTTTTCCTCAACAAAGTTGACATTTTCAAGGAGAAGCTTCCCCGCTCGCCCCTTGGCAACTTTTTCCCTGACTATTCTGGCGGCAATGATGTCAACAAAGCAGCTAAATACCTGTTGTGGCGCTTCAACCAGGTCAATCGTGGTCACTTGAAGCTCTACCCCCACCTGACGCAAGCCACAGACACTTCCAACATACGACTCGTCTTTGCTGCTGTCAAAGAGACCATTTTGGAAAATGCGCTGATTGACACTGGGGTGCTGTGATGACCTGGTCACATGTTGTGGGATTGATTTCCCATATATTTTTCAATCCCCGCCCCTTGTCACATACTGAGCCCTCTTTTTCCACTTGGCCCATGGCTATGAGTTCGTTCTTCTTTTTTCTATCTTTTGTTTTTCTTACTTATTCTTGAGTCACGTTTCTTCTCTCTTTTTTCATCTTCCGCTGCCGAGCTACCACAGCTTTGTTATTTTCTTTTCTTTTTTATTTGTGGACTGGCCTTTATTCCCCGTGCCTTCGCATCTTGTTAGGAGTTTTGGCGCCGGATATCATACACCTCTTTTCTCTTTCTCTCTTTTTCATTCTCGGTACAGATTCTTTTTCTCCTGGTTTTTCTTTTCTTCTTTTTTGCCTTTTGTTTTGTATATCCATGTCTGATGTCACTCAGCTCTTCCTTCTATTTGCACACTCATGTTCACACTTGACGCTCATTTTTCTCACTCTTCCATCACTTCACTTCTTATCTTGTCTTATCATATTACGGGTTCGAGAATCATACGGTTCATGGTCAACCCCATCCATCTTGGCGGCTATTTTTTGCCTTTTTTTTTCCCGTCCTTGCATTACTGCGGCGTTCGTGAAGGCTCATGGTTCATTTCTGGGGAGGGATTCTCTTTGAAAACAATATCTTGATATAGTTGTAATTGGATATATACATACATACAACTACGTACACACTTCTTGTAAATAAGGACACCTTCGTTTGTCTCCTTGTCTTTTTTCACGCGGACGAGACTAGTGATTTTGTTCTTCTACCACCGTGAACCCTACTTTACAACACAGCAAACATGAGGTACCAAAACACCGTTTCGGCGCTAATGCCAGCAGTCCCGCTGTTCAAGGACCGAATCCGTCTAGACAAGGCCGCTTATGAATATGTATGGATATGTCTTGTCTCAGATCTGTGATACAAGTCTCCTGAGAATAGTTCAGTACGTAAAGTTTTGTTTTCTTACCCGGATATTACTGCATTGGAATATGCATCACAAGGCTTTTGCGTGGTGCACGCACGCACATGTGTATAAAGAACAAGCCGTTCAACATAGCATAGCAGCATTGAAACTACAAATGACGACAATACGGACGCGTTGGAGGGGGGGAGCAAAAGACGAAAGCAAACAAAGAATGAGGCGGAAGCGAAGGAAGGACAGAAGGGAGTGCATGTTGGTGTGAAGAACAGGTTGTGGTAAGTTTGGCTATTACCCAATGCAGACCCACCATTCACCCCGCGAGGATGCCGAGCCGAGTCTGGGAGGCCAGTGTAATACTTTGTTTTGCCGTAAGAATGGGTGCTGAAATGCTAGCCCAAAAGTGAGAGGGGCAGAAAGAATGAAGAGGAAAGAAAAAGGAGGGAGCAACGTCGTAACGTCGTAATACAGAGCATCTAGTTCCGGACAAATTAAGAAAAGAGAGAACAGCAAGGAAGAAGGTGGTAAAGAGAGAGGGGCCATCTTGGGCACAATGAATGGCATGATACCTGCGGGCATTGCAGGAGGGGAGAGTGGAAGGCAAGAAATAATGTGGGAGCGAACAGAAGAATGCTACATGTAGCCGCCAATGAGTTTACGAGAGAGCCATGTGCGCTTGAATTTGAGTATAAAACATGCATACAGGCAAAAAAAGGAAAGTCCGGCCTTGGGTGGCAACAAAGGGAGGAAAGGAAGTCAAGAAAACAAAAACGACGAGAATTACATAGTGTTTTTGCAAAATGGCAGAGCGACACTGAAAAAGAGAAAAGACGAGCCTAACATAGCTAAACAGAAGAGCAAGATAAGACGGCTAATACGAAAAGAGATTAGGGAGTGAGGGAACAGAGGACGGGGGAACGCAAAGGGAGGGTAGGAGGGAGACAAAGGGAAGCGCAAAGAAGGTGAGACCAAAGGGGAAGAGCTCGGGTGCGGAGAAGCTCGGATGCGGAGAAGCTTGAGCCTCTTGCCCTTTCTTGATCGTACTTGAGCTGCTAAAGGATGGGAAACTCGGCTTTAGTCTGGCCTGGACTGGCCTGGACTCTTAGCCTGCCACGCAATTAGAAGCTGAGGCAAAATGAATGGCAATTCCGTCCGTACCCAAGCAGGCAAGTACATAGCTTTGCACTTTATGATGCCTACATAATTTAGCACTTGGCTTGCCTCACCGGCGTATTTATGGAGGTGTGGCTGCCCTTCTTCCCTTCTTTCCTCAGTTTTACCCTTGCCCTTCTCTCTGTCTTCCCCGCTTGGCTGTCTCGACCGACTGTCTTTTTCTCCTCTTTTCATTTCTTCCCTTCGTCCCAGATCCTGTTTCCAACAGTCGTTGCCGTGCTTCTATTTCTTGCTTCCTCTTTCCATCTATACCGCGATATTATCCTCTTCCTCCGCCCCTGGCCCTCCAAGAATACTTAGGCAGTCACAGCACTCTTCCCCCCACCCCTCCCCCAAAAATGAGTGCCCCTTCTTCCACTGGCCTTCCCACGCGCCAGCGTCGGCCGTCAACTAGCGCCCCCGTCGTCGACATCACCGGCGGTATCGGCCCCGCAGGAATCTCCCGTCCGAAACACCACCGACGAACTCTCACAGGTTTTGGCCCGGGCGAGTTGAACAATGTTGAAGGTACATCTTCCTCCTCTTCCTCCTGTGTCTATCGCCGTACAGCGCTCTTGCTAACCCCATTTCCTCTATCCTAGCTTCCATTCCTGAGCCGCAGCGTGCTGCTTGGAACAAACACCAATACCAAAGCTTCAAGAACAAGGATGAATTCGAGCGCGAGGTTGTGCGTCATGTTGAAACCACACTGGCCCGCAGTCTGTACAACTGCAATGAATTGGCTGCATACTACGCCACCAGCCTGGCTTTCCGTGACCATCTCATTGCTGAGTGGAACAAGACCCAACAGCGCCAGACCTTTGCCGACCAGAAGCGCGTATACTATCTCAGTCTGGAGTTTCTAATGGGCCGCACACTCGACAATGCTATGCTAAATGTTGGCCAGAAGGATACCGCCAAGTGTAAGTTGTCAAGCAAACCACATACTTTACTTACTGATAGCATTGCCTGACCTTTTTTGTTTGCTCCCATGTAGCTGGTCTTACCGACCTCGGATTCCGCATCGAAGACATCATCGAACAGGAGCATGACGCTGCTCTGGGCAACGGCGGCCTTGGTCGTCTAGCCGCCTGCTTCTTGGACAGCTTGGCTTCCCTCAACTACCCAGCCTGGGGCTACGGTCTCCGCTACCGCTATGGCATCTTCAAGCAAGAGATCATTGATGGTTACCAGGTCGAGGTTCCCGACTACTGGCTGGACTTCAATCCTTGGGAGTTCCCTCGCCATGATGTAACTGTCGATGTAAGTGTCTCCCTCCTCTTGCTCCACTTCGGACGTATCGGCCGGCAGAAGTGGGGCTACCCCACAGTTCCCCATTCTCCACTGCTCTAGGAACTAGTCGAGCATTAGATGAAATATTTGACTAACTATATCTCTTGCATCACGTCTTTGCAGATCCAATTCTTCGGTCGTGTTACCAAAACGACTGATGTCAACGGGAAGTCCGTATCTCATTGGGAGGGGGGTGAAACCGTGCGTGCCGTCGCTTATGACGTGCCGGTTCCCGGTTATGACACACCGTCCACCAACAACCTCCGTCTATGGTCTAGCGAGGCGGCTAGCGGTGAATTTGACTTCCAAAAGTTCAATAGTGGTGACTACGAAAGTAGTGTAGCCGACCAACAGCGTGCCCAGACCATTAGCGCTGTGCTATACCCCAATGACAACCTTGATCGTGGCAAGGAGCTTCGTCTAAAGCAGCAATACTTCTGGGTGGCTGCATCTTTACATGACATTGTGCGTCGCTTCAAGAAGACCAAGCACGCGTGGAAAGAGTTCCCCGATAAGGTTGCCATTCAGCTGAATGACACCCATCCCACTATGGCCGTGGTGGAGCTGCAGCGCGTTCTAGTTGATCTGGAAGGTCTCGAGTGGAACGAAGCTTGGGACATTGTGACCTCAACAGTAAGGACATACGGCCTAGCTCAAACACATACAAATGTACTAACAGGTGACATCTAGTTCGGGTACACCAATCACACCGTTCTGCCCGAGGCGCTCGAGAAGTGGCCTGTAGGCTTGATAGAGCACCTACTCCCTCGCCACATGCAGATAATCTACGACATCAACCTGTTTTTCCTGCAAGAAGTTGAGCGTAACTTCCCCGGCGACTCAGACCTTCTCCGTCGTGTGTCAATCATCGAAGAGGCCGACCACAAAATGGTGCGCATGGCCCACCTAGCTATTGTCGGCTCGCACAAGGTCAATGGCGTGGCTGAACTTCACTCCGATCTGATCAAGACCACCATTTTCCGCGATTTTGTTCTCATCTACGGTCCTGACCGCTTTACCAACGTAACCAATGGTATAACCCCTCGTCGCTGGTTGCACCAGGCCAACCCTCGCCTGTCTGAACTTATCCAGAGCAAGGTTGGTGGGTCCGGCTATCTCAAGGACTTGACCAAGCTGAGTGAGTTGGAGAATTGGGTTGATGATCCGGCATTCCGCAGAGAATGGGCTGAGGTCAAGTATGCCAACAAGGTTCGTCTAGCTCGTCTAGTCATGGCCAACAGTGGGGTCGAGATCAACCCACACGCGCTGTTTGACGTCCAAGTCAAACGCATTCATGAGTACAAGCGCCAACAACTCAACATCTTTGGTGTCATCCACCGTTACTTAACACTAAAGGCTATGACGCCTGCTGAGCGTGCCAAAGTCAAGGTCAAGCGTGTGAGTATCTTTGGTGGAAAGGCTGCCCCCGGCTACTGGATGGCCAAGCAAATTATCCACCTGATCAACAACGTTGGATCCGTTGTAAACAAAGATACGGACATTGGCGACTTGCTCAAGGTTGTGTTTGTGGCCGACTACAATGTCAGCAAAGCCGAGACAATCATCCCGGCATCCGATCTTAGTGAGCACATTTCTACTGCTGGCACAGAGTAAGTTTCTCAATCCCGGCACTCACCCCACCTGTCTATGGTGAGTACTAACCTCATGATTTTCTCAAAATAGGGCATCTGGTACCAGCAACATGAAATTTGTACTCAACGGTGGTCTCATCATTGGTACCTGTGATGGTGCCAACATTGAAATCACTCGCGAAATAAGCGAGGACAACATTTTCCTATTTGGAACTCTCGCTGAGGACGTTGAAGATCTACGCCTGGCTCATAACTCTAGCGGCGACGACAAGCCGCCTCTAGACCCCGAGCTTACCAAGGTCTTTACAGCCATCGAGTCGGGCATGTTCGGTGATGTCGGCGACTTTGCAGCTTTGATCTCGGCTGTGCGTGACCACGGCGACTACTACCTTGTTTCAGATGACTTTGCTTCATACCTTAACACTCAGACTCTAGTCGATGAGGCATACGTAGACCAGGACGGCTGGACCCGCAAGTCAATTCTGAGTGTGGCTCGCATGGGCTTCTTCAGCAGTGACCGTTGTATCAACGAGTATGCTGAGGGTATCTGGAACATTGAGCCTGTAGCTGTCAAGAAGTAGATTATTAGAGAGGAACGGGATTATAGGGGCGTATGACCAAGAATATTAGGCTAAAAAGCATGTAAAAGAGGTTAAATAATGATATATATTCAAAAAAAACCGAAAAAAAAAGTAGAAAAGTAGAGAAAATCATTTGCCAGTGCTGACACAGCCAAAATCCCCGGAAGACAAGACAAACGCAGAATATGCGAACTGGATTGAAGCCATGCCAAGCAAGCCATAGATGAGAAACCAAAATACTAGCCGACAGGAGACGCCAAAATTATGCATATCAGGAGAAAAAGAACAAGGATGAAAAGCTTAGAAAATGGGAATAAAAAATGTGGAAAGAAAAAAGAGAAAAAGAAAAAGAGGAAAAAGAAAGAAAAAAGAAAAAAGGGAAAAAGAGAAAAAGAGAAAAAAAAAAGAAAAGAAAAAGAAAAACGGTCTCAGTCAAGCTAACGCTTTAATTGACAAGACAACTGCAAGGAAGAAAAAAGAAAGGAAGCAAGAAAAGAAAATGCCGTTGTGGCCCCTAACGTCACTTCATGACAAAAAAGAAGAAAAAAATAGACCAGTATACAAGAGAGATCTCATAAACTAGCTCTGACTAGCTCCGACCTCCCTTGATTGTTGGTGAAATTTGAATAAGGCCCGACTTCTGTAGCATTTGGCGATGCTTGCGGGAGACACTAATCTGTCTCGCAATTGACACCTCGACAGCATTGCGCAGGGCAATTTCGGCTTCATCTTGCGTCGATGTAGTCAGCTTGCTCGACGTTGTGGTATTAGACTCGGACCGCTGACGCGTGTTGAGACTGGTAGCAGACGATGAAGCACCAGATGCTGCACTAACTGACGAGGCATACGGTACAGGCTGGGGGGGTAAGGCAGTCTCAGCTACAACCTCCATCTCATCGTCAGACTCCATTACTAAGACAGAAGTATTAGGACCTAGGGGGGATCGCTGCATTTGCAGACTCTCGCTTGATGGCGCCATCATGGCGACAACATTCGGCTTCGTGTCACGGAGCACAGAAAGCATGGTTTTTGTCGGCGATGAATGAGGTAGAGGCTCCTCTTCAAACTTTGCCTCCAAAAATGGTTGAGCTGGAGCCCGAGAACGAGACTGGTTTGTTTGGAGTTTGAGAGATGCAGAAGAAGATTCAGATTGGGAATGGTGTTCATTGCGAATGTTATGGGTCTGAACCTTCATATGCCTAACTGGGCTTACTTGAGTAGGACCTCGAATTGGACTAGATGATGTAACATATGCTGACTTTTTGTTGGCTGACCGGGCAGGCGGCTGGGGGAAAGCTTTAGTGTTGTCCAAGACAATTGGATTCTTGTCTGATCTGGTGGAAGCCGTCGAAGCTTGCCTCTCAAGGTCACTAGAAATAGCCCTAACGGTAGCGTCGCTTGTCATTCCAGCAGCAGATAAAGCATGAAGCAGATTCGTCGCCGTGACTGGAGCCTTTGTCGAAGGAGAAGCTTCGGTAGCTTCAGAGGTTCGCGCATTGTTATAGAGAAGGTGAGGCATGTTTTTAGGGACAACGGGTTTAGAGGAATCAACCAAAACAAACGATGCAACCTCAGACGATGAAATATGGTGGACATCGGCAGCGCGGGATGAGAGCACTTTTTGACGCTCAGTGGCACTGTTTTGTTGGGGCGAATTCGCGACGTCAGTGATATTATTAGCCGTTGCGCCTATTTCAGTCGGAGACTGAGTCTGTTTGTGTTGAAACGCCAAAGGCTTCAAGGCTTCCTTGGAATCTTGGTTGACTTCTCGCCAAAGAAGGGACTCAGTAGATCCTGAGAGAAAACTAGCCAGTGGAATGGCCGTCTTTTGCTGCTGGGAAGGTGCTGCAGGAAACAGGGAAAATGCAGGAGACCTAGACTGTTCTGGGGACATTGAGCTGGCAGTAACTGCAGGCGTATCATCATCTTTTACACCAATGGGGTAAGTTGAGCTGCGAGTAGGAGTGAGCTGACGAACCATGTCCTTGTTTTGGGGTTTATTCACAACCTCTACAAGCTTCGGTTTACTAGTCACAGTTTGGCTTCTTCCAAGCAGGCTAGCCTGCTTCTCAAGAAACAATGCCCTGTCATCAGCTTCCGGAAGACGAGAAGTAGCTGGCTCGCTCTGTAGGGTAGAGGAGCATACGCCTTCGCGCTGCAAAATGCCATTGAACATGATGCTATATCTCTCAAATTTGGAATCAGGTATGTTTAGAGACAGAAGCCCAGAAGACATGCTATCCTGCGCACCTGATTGCCAATCTATGTGGTGCATCTCTGTTGCGGCAGCAGCAGCCGTATCCAAGCCAGGCATTGCAACAGTTGTGGGAACCCGCTGAAGCGAAGTTGGGCCAGATATCTCTATCTTATTGTTTAATCGTACCGAGTGGCCACGTTTTAATGTCTTGCGAGGCTTAAACATGGCAGCTTCCTCGGGTGTAATCCGGGTAGTGCATTTAGTCATCTTTTCGACATTCCGCAATTCTTTAGTAGTGGGACGGCGGGCATCATCGCCAGAGCTTTGGCGTACAGGAGCAGAGGGAACCCCAGATTTTGGCAAAGCCTCCTGAGCATGCTCTGTCGTGTGCTTGCGACTGCGAGACCGGCCACCAAAGAACCGCCACTTTTTGGCCTTATCAGGAGAAACTTCGTGCTGAGCATCAGCTACCTTAGCAGAAGTAGGAGAGGTAGAAGTAGGGGCTATGGGGGGAAAAGCATTGGCATCCTTCGCACGATTGTTTCTTTGCGCTTTTGATTGGACGTCCGAATTGAACGATTTGGCAGGAGCAGGACAGCCAACGGTGACGAATGTGGGGCTTCCAAGAGCCATGCCAATAGGAAGATCAACTACCTCTCCGATGGAGTCAGGTGTTTGAGTGCGCACCAATGTCACTGCTGGAGACTCCGACCTTGGACTTTCCTTTGGTGAAGGTACACGGCCGCGAATCGGAACATGGTATGAACGGAAGGTTGTCTTGCCGGTGCGAGTGTTGATGTAAAGATCGTCACGTGACACGCGCTTATTGAAATCATGTTTTGGTCTCACCAGACACGTCACAGAAGATGACGTGGGGATCGTTGCCATGTTGGAGTCCGTAGAAGAGTTGGGGGGCTTGGTGGTAGGCAGGGCTTTAGCATTTATATGGCCGGTTCGGGCGGCCACAGCACTGCCACAGATAAGAGGCTCGTAAGTTTTGTGATGCGATGATAGGCGGCTATTAAGTGAAGAAATCTTAGGTTGAGTAAAAGATTCTCCGGAACTAGTGCTTGGCCGGTCTTGATCCCGGTTGAGCTGATGAGGGTGCAACAAAGAGATATTTGTTGGGTTCAAGCTGGACAAAGGGGCAGTTGCAATAGCGTCTATCGAAGGAGTGATGCAAGTTGTATGCCTCACAGAGCTGGTCGATTGTGATCTCTTCAGTTGGCCAGCAAGAGAGGAGAGCTGTGGCTTTTCTAAATCAGGCGGAGATAATCGAAGGGGAGAAACAAGATCATGACGCTTACTGCGGTCGGCGTCGTACTGTTTAGTCGAGGCAGCTCTTCGAAGGCCAACTGAACGGGAAGGAGTTGGTTTAGGTGAAGAAGTGGAAGGGGATGTTTGTTTTGAAGAGGTCTGCCTTGAAGGGGAAACGGCAGTGGTCAAGGGTGCAACGGAGAGTGGAGACACAGCAGGGTGATGTTCAAAGAAGACAGATGAAGGGGGTTTTGTGTAAATGACGGAGATAGAACGAGTACGAGAAGAAACACTGGTAATAGTAGTAGTGGTAGTGGATCTTAAAGGGGGGGAAGTAAATGGAGTAGCAAGAGAGTGGGAACTTTGATTGTTTGAATGTGACGTGGAACGAGAGAGGGAGGCAGAGGCAGAAGAATAATAGGAGGAAGGTCCAATATCAGGCGCAGCTTGCCGGTTATTGAGGCTTCTGGTGTAAGAGGGTGGCTCTCTCATTGAGCGAGAACGAGTGGGTACAGCACTATTTTGAAATGAAGCAAACTTAGATCTCAAACGCGCCTCCGAGGTTCCTTCAAGCTGATCAGGCTCCTGGTGTTTCTTTGTCTCCGACATAAGCTTAGCGCTAGCGCCACTCCTTGTTGTGGCAGCCATGGCACCTGGTCTTGTCTCTGCCAGGGAAATACGGTCTTGGTCTCCCCACTTTGGCCGAAGCAACGCCTGGGTATCAGTACGTGCTCTGGGCCTAGTGGAGACCGACCGTAGGGCATTTTCTGCGGCTCCATTTGAGACCTCTGAGACGTAGTCCCTAGGCACACTTACTGCTGGTATGAGCGCAAGCTCAGAGGGGCCGTGCGGTATTGTCTCTGTTTCTGCTTGTGCTGATTTTGGGGGAGGAAAGGGTCTACCACTGGGTCTAGACGCTGTTAGATCAGCTTTTCCAGCGATAGTCGTAGTAGTAGGGGTAACAGCAGAAGAAGGGGGATTCATGACCACAGTAGTGTCCGTTGCGACCATAGTACCGCGAGCCTTGGGACGACCAGAGTTCGTGATGATGTGCTCAGAGTTGTCGCTCAAAGCGGCGCTACCAGCAGCAGAAACAGTGGCAGTGTCTTTGGTTCGCTCTTTATCTTTGGTGGCAGGCGGTGCCTTGCGCAGAGTTCGAAGAGACCTTGATCGAGTCAATTTTCCCAGCATTTTGGCGTCTGGTTTTATGACTGAAGAAGCTTTAATATCACAACAAATTGGGGATGAAACATCCCGAGCGGAAGTTCAGAGCAACGTGTAGTGTACGAATTCTTGTATTTCTTTCGCTCCACTACAGCCCGCAGACGAAAAAAAAAAAAAAAAAAAGGATGTGAGGTTTCCAAAGACCTGAACGAGATGATGAGTTCAGATAGAGAAGCAGGTAAAGATGTTTTGGTTTTTGATTTTGACTTGTGTACTGCGGTGTGATTTTGATAGCGGAGAAAATGCAAGAGAAAAAAATGGCGAATGACTGATATGAGAGAAATAAAATGGTTGGTTAAGAAAAGAGCGACAGCAGGAAAGGTGAGTAAAAGAAAAGAGAGACTTTGCATGTGGCTTGAGAATGAGAAGAAGAGGAAGAGAAAATGAATGAAGGAATAAGAAGAAGAAAAGACATGAGAGTAAGAAGACCAGCTTGCTTGCTCACAAGAAAAGAGGAAAGGGTAAAAAAAAAGAAAAAAAAAAAAAGAAGCCAGAAAAAAGAAGGAAAGAACAAACCGAAGTTGGCCTGATTTGCTCATCTAGGATATTACCTTCTTAAACATCCAAGCACCTAAACACCCAATAAAGTAGGTAGCTGCCTTTGTTCCAGCTTTAGTGGTTTTTGTCTATCCGTCGTCGTCGTCATCACTGGCGTTGCCAGGCCAGGTGACTGCTCCACACAGAATTCCCACAACAGCACATGTATTCAATCTTGGTTCTGCCGTCCTCCTCTCTAGCGAATGCCTTTGAAGGGATTGCTTGCAGAACACAATCTACGACCGAGATCTTGATACAACCCGAGTTTTGAATCTAGCAAAGTCCTAAGCCTAAACCTGGCTCACAACCACTGGTGGGGTTCTGTGTAAGCGAACAAGTAGATAGCGAGTAACAAAGTAGTTTCCCGCCAGCAAAAAATGGAAACTCAAGAGAAAGGAGAGAAAAGAGGCAAGCAATCACTAGGAATAGGAGCAAACGAGAACTTCCCTTTTTGCCCTCATGCTTTCTTCTTCTGGAGTCTTCTTGTTGCAGTTGCCTTCTGGATCCTTCCCATTTCCAAGTCATTTCCCGCATCTAGCCAATATTTGGCGCAAGAGAACAAGCAAGAGCCTTGTTTGGCCTCGCAAAATTCAGATGTCAAGTCATGATTGGATTTCGCAAAAGTCACTTCCCTCGTTGTCTCTTCGTTGCCTTCCTCAACCATCTCATGGTTGTTTATGATTGGCTAACACTAGCGTTAACAAACAACGCAATAACGCACTGTATGTCACTGCACTGTTCCCACACCAACAAGCCCCCATCTCGCATCCAGACCAATCACCTGGCTAATGTCTCTTGAGTATCTTTATTGCGCACATTTTCTTCACCGCTGCTACCTGGTTGCATCAAGCCTTAAGTTTTTGGTTCACACTGTGTGCTGAAAGAACAGTTCGATTCGTGTGTCCCCTAGCAGGCAATGGAGATTTCAGGGTCACCAACGGACATTAAGGCAGAAGTTGTTAGTTCAATTTAAGGTAGGGATCAAGCCCACGCCAAGAAGGCGCTAGCTCAGGGCCCTTGTCTTTTGCAATGTTCTAGTAGTCCCACTATTCAATGTTCCTTATGTAAGCACGTTAGTATGCTTCCCACTTTTGTTCGTCATCTTGTGCGCCCTAGTGAAGCAAAGAAAATGCAAGGCTTGTCTCAGCTTGCTACACTATTGAGTCGCCATCACACTCGTCAAAATCAGCCAGAAAAAGGCAACGATTCATCGCCCAGCACAGAGAAACATCCTACATCCATGATCCGGACTGCATGAACGAAGGCTAGTCACATTCACATGTACACTGCAGCCTAGGTAGCCATGGCACAACCCACCCCATACACCGTACCACGACTAATTCTTGAGTGATCCTAGGCAATTTAGGAGCACGAGCATATGAGTTTGAATTCTGAAACACCAAGTGTCAAGTTTCACTGGATCGCTCTTCGTCTTGTGTGATTTCTCCCCTTTTACGTTGACGATTTCCCCTTGCATACTGTTTAATCTGCTCCATAGGATAATGTCCATCCTCTTGAGAGAGAAGAAACCCCTGAGCACTGAAGGGAAATAATAACAACAAAGAGATTCGCACCGCAATCCAAGGCTCAGAGACCGACTGGTAGCCACCCATGGTCAGTTCCTGCCCATTACCAACTAATTTTTCCTGATCTGCAGTACACGTTCTAGAATGTCTCGGCTCGACCCCTTCCTAGCATTCTCACACCCTCGTATCCCCTTATTTCGCACCACATTTGTTCTACCATCCCGTCCGCTCTCCGGCCCTACAAAGTGATGCCAAGTGCCAAGTACGTCTTCCTCTAATCATATCACAAAATATGACATTTTAGCGACGCTCTTGCCCTAGATTCAGCTGTCGCTTCCCAAACACTTTGATTCCGTGTGTATAGACATCATGTTTGTCACAGATAGCCTTCCTGCCCTTGTTTCGTCTGATTTGTGTGTATCTCAGACCCTGATCCTAATCTTCAAAAGAACCGGGGTATCGTCTCAAGTCCCTCTTTCACCTTCTTCTCGTTTCGGGTATATCCCCCCTGCTGTAGCTCTAGCCTTGGCCCTACCAACCCTTTCCTAGACAACAGCGCCCCTGACCGCCTCCCCCTCCTTGCCTCTTTTCTCCTCCTTCCCTAGTTGCTTTGGTTCCTCAGCCTTGCTAAATAGGGCCTAGTTTCTCGGTCAGTCAACTGGCTAGAGGCTGATTGATTGCTGACATTGAGGGCCATAGCTACATCTTTGTCTTGTTGAGCTTGACCGACCAGCACTAGTATTGCCCGAACTTCCATTTCTATTCACCAATTTCATCATAACAGGATGTGAGTCTATCTCCTTGTCCTATAAGTCCCCTAGTCCCCTAACTCCGATTTTGCTTTTGCTTTCCATGTACCGTGAGCAACCACGTTGCAGTGGCCTCGCTTGATTGATAGTGCAGTGCTCCTTTCACACTTTATTCCGCCCTTATGAGCGACAATATCGAACGTGTTTGACGATTGCTTGCTTTTATTTATGCCTGTAATGTCGTATGCAAAGCTTTATCGGGCATTCTTTATGCTCCTATTCTTATCCCTTCCCTTGTCTAGCAACTTCTCACACTTTTTTGTAATACTTGCATCATGGCATGACGTCTTCTGAACATATTAATGCTTCTGTGGATTTGGCGAGCCGAGCTCGTTGAAAGCAAGTCTAAACTTTCTCTAAAAATAGATTCTCAAATATTCATAATGTCTTTTCAAGTTTCTCGCGCTGAGTGATGAAACTCTCCGTTTCTTATGCTGTGTAGTGCCGATGCCATTCCTAGGGTTGTAGTGGGTGAAGTTAGGGTCTAGCCGAAGCTACCATGACCAGAATCACACAAACTACCTACTAAGTCGGCTGGCTATTCACAAAGGGAAGACGAGCTCGCGAGGACAAGCCGGACTTGGTGAAAAGGAGCCAGCTTTATGCGAATCGTACGGCTGATGTATATCTCTATGAATGCAAAAGCAGTAGACACCCCCTTCTCCCCATTGAATAAACTTATCTTGTTTGTTCTGGGATGTGTTTTGTGTTGCATTGCAAGGTAATGTGCTGTATCAAACACGAGTATGTCAGCTAAACAGGCTGGCTGGAGCGATTCTGAGTTTTTTTGGCATATAGCGATCATTCAAACAGATGTGCACTTTAAATAGGCAAATGATTGATGGGGAAAAGGCTTAAATAACATTTATAGTATCGAGTTTTGATGCGCCTTGTTTGTTGTTGGATTAGCCTGGCTAGAAACAAAGATGCAGTCAACTGTGACGTGATCTTGGTGGGAAGACTAGAGCACAGCCATGATTGTCATCAGCAGAATATGCATATTTCAGGGGCCTGACCTGTGTTGTGGATGGAGAAATGGAAAATAGCAGGCCAATGACTGAACTCTGCTATTGAATTTAAATCATAGTGAGCATTACTTTCGTATGTACACATATGATACACACATGACACACAAGGCTTTCTTCGGCATCACTCGAGGACAATTGGACCTCTTCCACTTACCCGCTTTTTCTGCTTCCCCCTCTTGCTTGAAACCCCAACCCTAGACTAGCTCAATAAACACTGAGCTCAATAAACACTGGCACTTTCTTGCGTTTGCCGACTTTTACAACCTTGGGCTACTTGACTTCCTCCACTCCTTTTCCCCTCTGTCATCATCCACACTGAATATACCTTATTTGTCTCTCTCCTTCCTCTCCTTTTGATTTTCATCTCCCATCAGAAATCTCACAATGTCGTGGCAAGGCAAGTCTCCCATCCCGTGATGCCCAGCTTTTAATTGCTGCTATTACTCAGGTTCGCTGAGGTGCCTTGTTGGTCACCTTAGCTCAACCCAATTTGCGCCCCTCTCTACACCATCAACAACTAGCAAGCTGGGAAGCTGATGAGGCTGCACATGTAGCATTTGCTTGATGCTGGACTAGCTTGCTACTGTATTTATACATCCTTTTTTGCTCTTTTCCATTTGTACGATAGCTATTTTACTAACTATTCCTGGACTTTACCTACAGCTTATGTCGATACTTCGTGAGCTACCCCTCCTTTGTCTTTTCCTTCTACCGACTCTGCCATCGCTAAGATTTCATCGGGATACTATACGAATGTACTCAATACTAACATAACGGCGTGCTTTCCCCTAGCCTCGTTGGCTCCGGAAATGTCGATAAGGCTGCCATTATCAGCATTGACGGTAAAAGTGTTTGGGCCATCTCTCCCGGATTCACGGTAATTCTCCCCACCTAATCCAACCTGAAAACTAGTTTCACCATCCATTCACACGCATGCCTCATGTGCTACACATATTTTCGGATACGGGAGATATCGATACACGGTGTAATGCGGGCGGCGGTGAACTAGAGCCGCTTCATAGTCATAACACAAGCAACTCACTTTCGATCAGCTCCGCTAACATTGTTCTGCAGATCCACCCTAATGAGAGGGAGGTCATATCTAGTGTCCTCAGCGCTACCAATGCGGCTAAAGCGGATGCTTCCAAACAGCCAAATGCTACTCAGGCGGATGCCTCCAACCAGACAGCCGTAACAAATGTCCAACAAAACGGCGTTCACTTGAACAACGAACGCTTCGTTGTGTTCAGGGCTGAAGGCCGGAGCTTGTATGGTCGCAAAGTATGTTTCGACTGATTAGTTAGTGTCTTCTGCTAGACTTCTTGCTAACCTATTACCTCACTTGCTATTTATAGGGCCGCGAAGGCATTTGTGCTGTCCAAACCAACCAAGCCATTATTGTTGGTCACTATGGCGAAGGACAGCAAGCTGGCAACTCTAGCATGACCGTCGAAGGTCTGGCCGACTACCTGATTAATTTGGGATACTAATCTGCGCGCTTATGATATGTCTATACAAGGCAGGCGCCTAGGCCAACAATAATGAAGCTTGCTGAAGTAATTACATTAATTAGGCCGGCAAAAAAAGTCCATGGCCTGGCTGATCTTTTTGAAGGCATGTGGTATCTACTATCAGGCGTCGAGAATGTACATGAGGAGCCATAGACTATGCGACCCTGGAATTGCATTGAGCACGAGTGATGCCAGTTGTCTCGTGCCGTATTTGGAACTTTTGCTTTGAACCAACGAACACGGCTAGTCATGATAATAGTTCATCACATTTGTTGCCTGTGATATCCAACCTTTTAGATGCGTAGTCAGCCTGGATTATAGAGCATCATAGATTGCAGAAACGTGAGTATTCAGAGAGAGTTTGCTCATAATAGGCACCTGAAATAAGTGCCAGCTTGCGTCCACATTAGCTGTACTATGGCATTAAAAGTTGAAGCGCGGTGTGCAAATTAGTATGCCTACCACCAAGGCAGAGAAAGGAGGAACAATTATGTCTTGTAGTAATACAGTCATTGTCAACAGAAGAGCAATGATAAGCTCGCGCACCTAACGTCCAAAGGAGAGACTTTTAAGAAACATCTCGCACCTAACGAGCCAGCAACAAGATTAATTTGCACTATTATATGCAATTCCGCTAGCCAAAATGATACGAAGCTATACTGGCAAATCACTGTTGCGTGCCGTAACTCCAAGCTTGTCAATGCCTGCGGCAATATAAGGGCCAATCACAGGCACAGCACGGACAAAACCTGAAATGGTTCCAAGGAAGTCACCAAACAGAACGAGAATGCCATAGAGCTCGATACAAAAGCCGATGAGCGGCCAGCGCATAAGGATCAAGGTGATGCCGCCTAGGAAGGCAGCCGTGCCTTTGGCCTTTTGTTTGCGCGCGAAGAACATCAGTGTCTTTTGTGGGCCGATGATCAAGGTCAGGCCGATCAGGAAGAGGATCTGGAGGCGGAAGAAGGTGAGCAGGCGCTCCAGTGTCAGTATATCGAGCAGAGTATATAGAGCAGAGTATATCGAGCAGGTAGGAAATATTGAAGGAGGAACGAGAGGTGTCTGTCATACATTGCCCATGGCTAGCCTGCAGTGAGCGACGGATGGTTAGTAGACTGTTAGATGGCCATCATATGTCTTATTGGATAGAAGAGCTTACATTGCGCGATCAAAGAACATCATGATGCCGCCGATGAGAAAAAAGCCACCTTTAAAAGGTATTATCAGTAGTGTGTATTGAGTATAACGTCATATGTCTAGTTAGGCAATGCCATAGAGGACACGAGACATGCGCTATGGCGCTGCGGGTTTGACGAGAGTATTTGAATAGGTGTTGAAATGAAAACTAACCTCCGGAGCAGAAGGCAACACCAATCTCTAGAATTTCGGGCCATTGTTAGCACTTGAGCTTATCTGGGAATGTGAGAAGCTGGATGAAGTTGTCACAAGGCGTCAGAGGGGCGGGGGGGAAGGGAGGGGGGGGGGACTGGACTGCGCATACTCTGCTGGTCTGATAGCCACATGGAAGCCATGTTTGTGAATATTTCTTTGTATATTATGTGTTATAAACGGGCCTTATGCTAATGTTTAGCACTGGATGCACACTGCAAGAGGCTGTTGTCGTTGTCGTTGGTGGCGAGAGTTGCTGGTTGTGGTGGCACTTGGTTCCTATTTTTTTTTTGCCTGTTCAGAAGCTGCTTCTATCCTCGGTGAGCTCTCGGTGAAGGATTAGGAGTGGAAAAGAAGCTGAAGATTTACAAGTGAAGGTTTGTAGAAAGCGACAATTGGAAAAGCTCAGCAATGATGCCCAGGGCTGAGAATCATGAAACAAAAACCAAGAATTTATTGTTGGCCTGGATGTCAAAACACTAATCGGCACTCATGTTGAGGCAGTGTTGAGCATTGTTCTTAACTGAGGGTTGTTTCAATAGGGCTTGAGCTTACTTTAAAATTTAATTACCAGTAGTTAAATGGAGCTTCTTCAGGAGCTCCATTTGTGAGGGATCTAGCGTAGCAATGGGCTCGGCTGCGACCAAAAAGTATGCCTATCTTGATGCACCAGCTTTCTCTCCCCTTCTTTAGCAGCGATCTGACACGTCTTCACATCACGATCTTGGTGTTAAATACTAGGAAGCTGCCGAATGGCTATCGCAAATGTCCTGCAGTAGAGTGAGTTATTTTTTCATTTCTGGATGTAGGCCAGTAATTTTACAAGAGTCCCCCCCCTCCCCCACTGTGTCGATACAACACAGAGCCGTCCATGATCAAGAAATACCGGACCGATCGCCGCACAATACAGAGTAAATTACAGTGGCTACCTTGAAGGCAGGGGACGGTACATACAGGCGGCTGGAAAGACTGGGTGATCTACAATGTGCCATTTGACGAACGGCACGCATGGCTGCATCCGAGGACGGGCGCTCCATTGCGTCTTATGCCGCCATTGGTAGCGTATGTGTAAAGCTCAGGGCTAGCCGGAACTTGATTAGAACTGAAAGAAAGGTTACTCAAGCCGATGTTTGGCTTGTATGGGAGACAGTGAGTAATTACTAGAGCTCACGCTCTTGGTGGAGAAAGTCTTGTTATGTGACTGGCTCAAATTTCCATTGTTGAAGGGGGCGAAGATGGAGGTCTATCTCATTCATTGTCTTTCCTTTCACTGGCTTCATCTATCTACCATTTCTAGATTTCCACTAACATAAGCCTCCACTCCGTTGAGAAGCCATCTAGTGGATGTTGAGACCCCGAATAATTTTCAATTTGACGGAATGAGGGACGACTAGCCATGTCTCCGGCTGACTACTTGATTGAACACATATGTGTTGGTTAAAAAGCCTACCGGGCATATCTGCATTTGCTGCACTGTAGCTGGAAGTCATGACTCTTGTCCTACGTTTTGGGCGACTTGCGTGGAGACTGGATATCAAGAGAACGACGATTCTCTTGAACGTTGGAGTCTCTCGGTGTGCAGACATTTCCCGCGTGCCATTACGGGCAACGGAACAGCTTCTAATATCCCAATTGATCGCATTAATCAGTATATTAACGATGCATGGGCCGCTAATCCTGAGGATGCTCGAAAGGATGGATGGGAGGAGACTCAAACGAGGCATTTAGAAGGGATAGGATGACCATGAGAAAGCACATGAAGTTCACAAGACTTGGTAGGTATGTTGAGCTGGCCTGTGTTGATTTCTTTTATCAAATGAATGGTTGGCAGTGATTCAGACACTGTATGTCTTTCAGCTATTTATCAAAGCATGATATATGAGAGGCAGCGCAACTGTTAAGAGATACTGGACAAGAGCAAGGAGTACAATCCATTACGATAACCGCTAAACTGCTGCCTACGCTTCCAAGGTAAATTCATCTCCTCTTCGTATCAGTGAAGCCGCCTTTTTGGTGCTGTCATAGAACCCAATATCAACAGACGGCGATGAATTGAAGCGAATTAATCACAAGGTGTTGGGAGTCGCCCGTTTTCACACACACTTGGAACCATTCAGACCTAAAACCGCGCGTAATAAGGAGCAAGGAAAAAGTCCAAAGCTCTCTATTTCAAGACAGTGTGTGCTCCTCGAGCTTCCAGATACATCTCAGCCACACCCTGAGGTAGTTCGCGGATCATCCCAAATATCTCTTTGTTGTGATAGCGCATGCGTGTCTTAGGATCAACATATGCTGCTGGCAGTCCTGTAACATCGCAGTAGCGTCTGGAATGGGACATTGACGGGGCCGATTCTATGTTGGTATATGTCGCCACAGGAACGCCGCCAGCCTTTACTGCATTCTTTTCAAGCACCATCTTTGCTAAGTTCGTGGATGCTTGGGAAAGATGATCACCATTGTTTTCCCTGCCGTTGTTCGTCGGTGTCGAATCGCCGCTCGTAGACACACTGCCGTTGTCGGTGGCAGTGGCACTGGATTCAAGTGATGCAGCTTGTGCAGAGGCCTCTCGTTTGTGAATATCTCCAAGAATAGTCTTGAGGTTTTTGTTGCGCCGTTGGTTTGGCTTCCAGTGCGAGTTGCGAAAGGTCTTGTGAATAGAGTGTATGTCGAGAGATTGGAGGAACTCAATGTGCGCTAGCTGCGCTTCGGTCGGAGCGGCCATGGTAAAGCTGGTAATAAATATGCTGGCGCAGATGGATACTGACTTGGGTCTTTGAAGGTGCAAGTTAGGTTGAGTGTTGGAAGCTATTTGTGTAGAAATGTGGACGGTATATGTTAGATTACATGTTGGAGCTTGATTGCGCTTGAGAGGTTGTCGCTAGATTCTGCCTTTGTTCACCGCCTTTACGGGTTAAGCTATTTCACATAGTAGTAGCTAACCACCTGTCTTTGTAGAACTGCCATCAACCTAGGATTAACAACAACAAACAACTTGATTATTGTCAACATGGTGGGTGAAGGTCATTTCTAGAGCAAAACCTAGTGCTGTGCTAACATATCTAAAGGAAAGTCCCCACGAACATCAGCAGAATCTACTGCTAGGTCGCATCATCACGAACGTTGTAAGTGTGGGGTTGTTTTGCGCCGACCTATCTAAGAATTGATTCTCTCAGTGTTTAGAGTGCCGAATTAACAGAAAACAGGAGAAGCTGAACGAGGCTGTCATGGTTATGAACAAGGCTCTCCAAGTGAGTGCTACTTATATATGTCACCATGTATCACAGAACGAACATAGACTACTAACGTGGCATAGGACATCAATGTTCAAAACATGAACGTCGAGCTTGTAGCGCAAATGTTCAAGAACTATCAATCTAATGTGCTTTTCCATCTTGAAGGTAGGGTTTTACTTAAGTGAAGGGATACGTTTAGTTTTGAGGAAGAGTAACTGACAGTGTGCAGAAACAAACACCCTAAAGCCACCCTCATGATACTAACAAAAATCATGAAGTGGTCTTGGATAAACAGGCAATTGAATAATACGTGTTTTATTCGTTGTATACACACGTGCAAAAAATAAGAATGGGACAATGCCGTTGATGATCAATTGGAGGAGGTTTCGGCAAAGAAAAAGGTAAATTTGCACAAATAGGCCTAACCAGGATTCGAACCTGGGCTTACGGAATCAGAATCCGACGTCCTAACCAACTAGACTATTAAGCCGTGTACTTCAGATATTTTTGAAACGACCTTATGAGGCTATATAAATTTAACATGTTGTTGGGCGAAGAATCACGAAATTATTGAAGCTTTATCAACAAACTTATCAAATTACATGCGCATCCTGTTTGCCTTGAAGCTGACATCCAAACTGACACCATTTTCTCCTCTAATTGACGCAAAGGTCGACTCCCTGCTTAGCATACCCCGTCCATCACAGTACGCCCTTAGCAGCAATCCTAAAATTTCAAAACAACAGTCCCCAAACACAACTTCCTTTCTTTGCGCCCATCGCGAAATTCAGAGTGAGACAAGGCTGAGCTCAGAATCCAACTACCAATGCTCATAGCCCTACCAATCTTTCCACGAACTTTCACAACACAGGCACAGCCTTGAGCTCTTAGCAGCGCTAAATCAGACATAATTATGGCCCCAACTGCCGTTGATTCTTCTGCAATGGACGTGGATCTTGACCTGCGCAAGCTGCCTCCTCAGCGCACATACCCGCCTGCTAAGATATATCCAGTCCGTGAGGCCAAGTTTGAGCAAGCAATTCCAGTACAGCCAGATGGCCGGGAAAAGGCGCTTTCACTCTCTTCAGGAAGCGCTGCAATTGTAATTGATAATGGTTGGTTGTCACCCCTTTAATTCTAAGGCTCCGCTAACCTCCAGACTCTTATTGTGATGTATAGGCTCGTCTGCTGTGCGTGCAGGCTGGTCCTTTGACGAACGTCCCCGATTCAGCTTACCACCGATCTTCTGCAAATACCGCGATCGAAAGGCCGGCAAAACTTTCACCTTTGCTGGCTCGGAATGTTATGCCGATAACTCCGCTCGATCACACATCAAGAACGTGTTCGAGACCGGTACTAACATTGTCAGTTCATGGGACGCCATGGAACATGTTTTCGATTATATATTCATTAAACTAGGCATGAATGAGGTGGATGGCGCTATTGACGTGCCTATTGTCATGACCGAGGCCGTTGCCAATCTAGCGTACAGCCGAAAGAGTGAGTTTATTCTGTTCACAGAGAATTCTCTAGGCAATCACTAATGATAACTCAGCTATGTCGGAACTTGTATTTGAGTGCTACGGTGCTCCCTCTCTCGCATACGGTATCGATTCGCTTTTCTCTTTCAAGTACAACAAAGGCTCAACTGGCCTGGTGGTTTCCTCTTCCTACACATCGACACATGTCATCCCCGTTTTCGAGTCGAAAGCTATCCTATCACAAGCTACTCGACTTAGCTGGGGCAGCTACCAAGCTTCAGAGTACCTTCTCAAGCTGCTCAAACTCAAGTACCCGACATTCAACGGCAAGCAAACAGTGTCACAAGCAGAGCACATGATACGCGACTTTGGCTATGTCTCTACTGATTACGACAACGAGCTTTCTCACTACCTGGACTGGACGGGTTTGGAGGACCGTGACATCGTAGTGCAATACCCCTATGTCGAAGAAGTCGTAGTTCAAAAGAGTGAGGAAGAGCTTGCCCGCATTGCTGAGCGTAAACGCGAGGGCGGTCGTCGTCTGCAAGAGCAGGCTGCCAAAATGCGTCTAGAAAAGCTCATGCAAAAGGAGCGTCAGTTGGAACATTACAAGCAAGTGCAGACTAAACTTCAAGAGACCAACAAGAAAGATACCAAGAGGCTTCTGGATGACAATGAGCTCAAGGACGAGACGCACCTAGAGCGCGTCATCCGCGATCTTGACAAGGCTGTCAGGAAAGCTCGGACAAAGGATGTTGGTGGTGCAGATGAGGAAGAGCAAGGCCCGCCTGTTTTTGACTTGATCAACATCCCTGATGATGAGCTGGACGAATCGGATATCAAAGCCAAGAAGCTACAGAAGCTGGCCAAGGCAAACTACGAAGCACGACAGCGTGCCAAGGCTGAGAAGCTGGCTGAAAAGGAGAGAATTGCGGAGGAGAAACGGTTGGATGACGAGCGCCGCGACACGGATACCGAAGCATGGCTGGCCGACAGACGTGATGCCTTGGCAGCGACTCTCCAAAAGATCAAAGAGAAGGAACGCCTCAAGGCTGATATGGGAAATCGCAAGAGTCTGGCTTCGCAGATCCGCATGAAGAGCATTGCCAATCTGGCCTCTGACACACCGACCAAGAAACGCCGACGTGGGGGTGATGATGATGATTTTGGCGCCAATGATGATGACTGGGGCGTATACCGTGATATTGCCGACCAGTCAGATGAAGAAGAGGAGGATTTGATGGGAAAACTCAACTCGCTTGAGCAAGAGCTGCTGCGCTTCGACGACGATTTCACCTATGAAGACACCTTTGCAGCTAAATCGGACTGGAGCAAGAGCCTGATCCATGCATTCGAACGCGGCCCCCGGCCATTTGACAGCGACTCAGTTGCTGAAGCGAATCAAATTCACCTCAACGTTGAGCGTATTCGCGTGCCCGAAGTTGTTTTCCAGCCGTCTATTGCTGGGCTTGATCAGGCGGGTCTGGTGCAAATTGCCGGTGACATTCTTAACCAACGCATGTCGGGCCACGCGGGGCGTACGGCAATGCTCCAAGACGTGTTTTGCACGGGTGGTAATACCATGTTTAGGGGCTTTTCGCAGCGTCTTGAGGACGGCCTACGCATGCTGCTAGAGGCCGGGGCGCCCCTTCGAGTTAGATCCGCACGTAATCCATTGGAAGATGCCTGGAAGGGCGCCGCACAATGGGTTGGCTCGGATGCGTGGCGCACGGCAACGATTACGAGGACTGAGTATGAGGAGAAAGGCAGCGATTACATCAAGGTATGTCGTGCGGACAAGGCCCTCATGTTTTTTTTGTATTATTTACTAATGCTGTGACCTACAGGAACATGATATGGGCAATTCGTTCGTGCCACTATGAGGTGCAAGAGGGGTTTGTCACGAAGCCAGAATTAACCTTGGAAATTTATTTATCAACAACCAAGAGACATGCTGGTATTTTAGTCACATCACGACGAGTAAGCTACAACAAGGACACAATAAATGATTCATGGAAAGGATCGAAAAAAGGAATGACGGAAAACAACAGTAACCCGAAGTTCTGTCGACGCCGCTGATCTAAATGGCCAGTCGGTACTAGATGTAATAAATAGGGTCTCGTTAGGGATAGGGAGGAAACGCTGCAAGAGCAAATCCTCGGGTATAAGACGATTGAGTAGAAAAGCGTGATGGATGCACTAGGGATGTACTAGGAGGGTGGGTGCCAAGATGAGAATGAAGAGGGGAAATATTGGAAAGTTGAAAGGTAGGCAGGCTGTTTGGTGGAGGTCCAGGCCCAAACCCTGATATTGAAAGTATCTAGGAGCATCTACTTAGACTCCTAGGCTACAGTAGGGCTCTGTGATGCCGGCTGCCTGCCTGCTGCTTCAAGACCAGCAACAGCTTGTGCTACTTGGTCCAGAGATGGGGCGTTGTTGGTAGCATCAGAGGTATCAGCTACAATGGGCTCTCCGGTAGCTTGTGCCTTTGATGAAGCCTGAGCCTGAGCCTGAGCCTGAGCCTGAGTGCGGGCTTGGGCTTCAGAAGCGATCTGGGCAGCCACAATGTGGGCAACTCGGCCATCATCCTGGGGGGGTGGAGAAGAAACAACAGGAGCAGACACAACTGTAGCTGGAGCAGTGGTTGTCGAGGTGGGAACTCCCGAAGATCCGGAATGGTCATCAGTCAGAGGCACAGGGGGGGGAGGGCACTTGCCCTGGAGGTCAAGGAGACGGCGTTGGATGTGCATGCAATATTCACGCAGAGAATGATTCTCGGCTTCAATCTCCTTCCATCGCTTTTCCATAATGGCGTAGTTGGCGTTCTCTATCTCTAGCTTGCGGATGTGGTTTTCCTTGCGCTGGCGGAAGGCTCTCTAAAAAAAATCATCACCACCAAAAAAAGTCAGTTACGTAAGTTCTTAGGAAGCAAGGAAAATCAGCGAGTTTGGACGTGTGGGAAGAAGGGGAAGGAGAAAAAAAACCAGGCTTCATGATTGAACACAAAAACCAGTTTTCTCTCCTTTCATTGCCCCGATTTACTTTTTCTTTTTCTTTTTATTTTTCATTTACGTGAATGTTTTGATTCAGAAAAAGAAAAGTTCTTTGAGCTTCGAGAAAGAAGACATTAATCACGAATTTATCAAAGGAGAAGAGCCTTTTTTTTTTTGCACCACTTGGTGGCATTTGTTGGCCGACGACGAATCAGATGCTCAAGGCGACTCAGTGCATCAGCAATGTGGCCAGACATCAAGGAACACATCTAATGGTGATGGTAATAGAAGACAAAGGCAAGTTGAGATGACAGACCGCCATCGTCATAACAATATAGGGAAATAACGCACCTGGGCTGCTCTGTTTTGTGCAGCTCGCTTAGTAGTCGAAAGCTCGCGTTTTGCACGATGACGTCCATCGAGGTTTTGCGACAACTCCGAATCGACGCCATCCTCATCCATGTCGACCGACATATCCATAGACACCCCAACGGGAGACGTCAGTGACGCTTGAACCGGCATTATCTGTGTTGTGCTCGTGGGGATAGACATTCCAGATGGGATCAGTGCTGCCTCGGGAACTGGCGCAGCGACAGATGTGACGGGTACTGAGACTGGGACGGCGGCGACAGAAACTGGAATCGATGGGGCTGCCGCAGCCTGTGTTGCAAGCTGAGGCTGTACAGCATCCGGCGATCGGAGGTGTGGGTGGAGAAACGCAGTCCCTCCTTCGGTTGCAGCAGGGCCGCTCTCGCGTCTATCACCTACAGCCAACGCTGCAGCTCGGTTAGCCTGTGCGGCGATATTGGAAAGACTTGAGCTTGACGGCTGTTGTTGTTGTTGTTGTTGTTGTTGTTGTTGCTGTTGTTGCGAATTGTTGCTGTTGCTGTTGGACTGGTCTTCGGGCTGGGCGCCCTGTGCAAGGCTCTGAAGCAGTTCCATGTTGGCCCGTAGCTGACTTTCTGGCTCGGCATTCGAGTTGTTATACTCTTCGAAAGACATGTTGACTTTGACGTCCATTCTATTGTGAGAGGCAGTGATTGGTAATCCACGCCGAAATGACAACACATACGACGGTGCCGGATTTGATTAGAGCGGGGGAGGGGGGGGGACGGGAACTGTAAACAAGCGCAATATAGTGGGAAACAAGACTTGACACGGTGGAAGCGAAGCCAGTAGCTCAAGCAGAGTATATGTTGCTTGTTGTTTTTGAAGAAGAAATACAACAAGTGGGACTGCCTTTTTTTTTTTTGCTGTGATGCGCACACCAAAAGAGACAACAAGGCTATCAACGCGGCTAAAACGATGAAAAAAGACCAAAAAAAAAATGTGCACTAAGGGAGGAAGAAAATGAATCGCAGAAAATCGGGAAAAAAAAAGTTCATCAGATCCAGAAAATTCCAGAAACACGCAGCAACCAAATGGCTGCGCCAAAAATATGAGTCTCATATTCGTTTATATTTGATTTCCCTTCCAAACACAAAAACATTCAAAGCAAAATATCAAACATCTCAAACAAGGCCCAAGACTAGCTAGCAGCACTCCTAGCCTAAGCTGTGACGCGAGCCGAGCAAAGGCGAAGCATCTGCTGTGAGCGGGCTTTCGCCATGCACTATAGCCACCGGATCTAACACACAGATTAAAGCAGATTTTTGCTCTTTCTTGTCCCTGATCAATCCAGCAAAGCTTTGACACAAGGCAATGAACAGTTGCATTTGATTAGTAATGAAACCAAAGCTCGTGTATTCCGCAATTTGCCTAAATGCCGTTCAATTTGTCGCCAGAAGCGGCTTTTGTTGTCGGGAACGAAAACCCGATTACGAGTCGCTCGCAGTTAGGGTTAAAGAGCCTGAGGCAATGCAAATCCTTGATGACAAAGCAGATTGTCAGATGAGGTAGACGGCCGCCAAAGCGCTGATTGGCTGAGATTGCTCTTTCCTTTTCTCCAAAGAGCATAGCTCTATAGCGACAGCTATCGGCGCTCGCTCTACTAGACGTCAGTCGCTCCTTTCCTTTATTGGACTGGCCGGGCATGCATTCATCCGTTTAATCCGTTGTCCCCAAGCCTCCACACCTGAAGTCCGCACATCTATCTAGGTACAGCCAGACTGTGCCCTATGATTCGTTCAGCAGGTCGAGGTGTGCCTTGCAAACCCCTTCCTTGCTTGGTTTCTTTGCAAGCGGTTCGACAGGCCCTTCTACATTTGGCGATAGCATCATCAAGTCTCTGATTGAGTGTGAGTCTTGTTTGTGCCTTGTCTATAGATGCATACATGTGGTTCAACTGCTTGTATCGACAGCATTCTTGCTACCCAACGTGGAAAGTTGCATTTCAGCCTTTCTCTCCAAGGGTTGGCTTCCTCCTTCCTATCAACTGGTCTGCTACTGGTCCTGTTTGTGTCTAGGAGAGCTTCGGCTTTCTCCTGCCATGTCTTCCTTACGCTGCCATCGTAGACTGTTGGGGGAGGCCCTCTAGCTGAGCTTGGCTTCTTGGGTCGGCTGACTATTTCGGACACGCTAGCAGCTTGGGGAAGTTTTTCGTTTTAAGGCATATGCCGATAAAACTGTTTCCCTCTATTCTGCACCATTCGTTCCTCATCTTCCTAGCCGCCGTAATTCATTGCAGGTTCCACCACCTCTTGCCAAGCGCCTTTCTCCACAATCTTGAGGGCCGCGCTCTATCGAGTGCTTTAGCCATTGCCTGCAACTTGCTCAATGTGCTTTTCCCCAAAACTTCTCTAGTAGAGCCACATGCCCTTCAATGCTGTGCAGTCAGCTTGAAGACTCTCTTCTCCCGTCGAGCGTCCTTTAGGGCCTTTGGGAACTCCGGGTCAATCTTACGAGTCGCACGACGACGAGGAGCGGTCTAGACTCAGTCTTGCTAACTTGCTAGAACTCTACTTAGTTGCTCTGTCGAGCTTCTGCCTGCATAGAATACCTATTCTTCTGGAGGGGGCTGGGACTTTGCCAACCTTGTGGCTCATCACTGTCTGCCATTCGTCGCCCTATTTGGCAGTCTTTCGGCAGAGCTTTAGGGTGATAACAGCGCTTTGTTTGCCTGCTCGTTTTAGCGCGGGCTTTCCGACTACCTTCAAGCGCGTCCAAGGACTTGTATCATGAGGCACTCACTCATTTATTAATTCTCTCTTTTACTGCTAGGAGGTGCTACTTTTGTACGGTCTCAGAAGCCATTGCGGCGCCCCCATGCTCGACTCATCCCATCTCGATGTGCTTCATCCCATTAGGAGTGCCTTGAACATGAACCTGGGTTTAGCGAACGAGTTGTGATTGCCCCTATGATAACTTGTTGGTCATTTCTCCTCTATTGTGGTTGTAGAACAACGGAACAAATAAAGAAAAAGAGCAGAATTCTTACCTCCACGTAACTTCTAAATACAACAGAGCACCCTCTCTCTCCGTACTAGCCCGTCCCCTCTCATGTGTCTAGTAACACGCCCTCCATTTTGGGGCCAGTTTCTCGACTATGTACTTGCAGGACCTATCTTCTGGGGAGTTTTTTCACAAACCTCCCTGCTAGCTTCGTAACGTTGCCCGTTCATTCCCATGGGTGGCTGAAGTCTTTTAGTTTGCTACAGTTGGCACTTGGCACTTTGTCTTGGTGTCTTGATAATTGAACCTAGAGTAGTACTGCTCGGTTTCTCTGCGAGTTGGTCGATCAGTCCTTTCACTTATCTGTGACCAAGGGTTTGCGCACAAATCTTGCTGGCAGTTTTCTTACATTGCCTTGACATTCCCACGGGTGCCCAGGAGTTTTCGGCTGGCCACAACCTGTGACCGGACAAGGCGCTCTGGCATCCGAATGGTTGCGTTCCTGAACGGCCTTCAGTGCAACTATTGCTTCCGCGTCGGCAACTTCTCTGTACCTTCCACAAGATCCATGACCTTCAGCAAGTACTTTTCCTTGGTAGAACACGGCCCAGCCGGCTCCGGTGTCCCCAGCGCTGTTGCGGGAGCCGTCGGAGTAGACCCAGACCGTGTCCTATGTTTCGTCACTGAGGAGTTTTTGGTGTGCCTTGGCAGCATCCTCCTTGCTCAGCTTTTTGGCTAGAGGCTCTTTTGGCCCCGGCTCTATGGGCCGAGCTTTGTATAGTCTCTTATCGGATACGGAAGCATCGACTTTGCTTGGTCGATGGTTTCGTCAATGGTCGTATGGTACAGTGGGTGGACTCTATTGCATGGCGATGCTCGAATCCCCCCTGCCCGTACCACATTTTGGCAAATAATTGCCAGGTTGGGGAAAGCAGCGAGTCTGTGAAGGTTCTGTTTTCCTGTCGTTCTGTAGACTGGCAGAGCGGCCCGTAGGGCTTCTGCGAGTACTTTCTCCATGATTTTCAGTGTAGCTTTGTTTGCCAGTGGAAACCATGTATTGGCTGCGTACGTCAATTGTAGTAGAATACATGCTCTCACAACGTGTATTACCGACTTCGTGGGAGCACCACTGTGGACTCGGCTGATCCGTCGGAGTATATTGACTGTCTTCTGGGCTTTGGTTGCCATTTCCTTACAGTGGTGCTTGAACTTCAGGGTGGCATCCCAGTGAACTCCGAGTCATTTCATCTCCATTTTGGGACTAATGGCCGTGCCGTTCGGGAGTATCAGGGCCCGCATCATGCTTTGTTTGCTATGCCCTCTGTAAAGGTGCATAAAATTTGTCTTGCTCCAGTCGATTTGGAGCTCGTTCTTCTCACATCAGTTGTTGTTGTTGTATTTTTTCTTCTCACACCAGTCTGTCGCCTCGTCTAACCGATCTTCCGGAGTAAGGATGTTGGTCTTTATTGAGTTGGTCAACACGTATGTGAGTCCATTGTCAGCGTATCCGAGACATTGCATGTTCGCAAAAAGGTCTGCCATGTATAGCATGTAGAGAATTGGCGATACAGGAGAGCCTTGCGGCAGACTTCCTCCAACCTTTCTCTTCACCGGGCGCCCCCCCTTGTGCTGAGAGACTAACGCTTCTGTCTGTCAGGATAGAGTCTGCCCATTTGCATATGGGCTCTGGCCATTGTTGGGCCCGTAGACGGGCTGCCAGTCTTTTACTTTTCACGGCATCAAAGGCACCTTCGATGTCGAAAGTTACCACTGATGTGAACTTGTTTAACCTTGACCCGCCAGCGGCAGCAACGCCTGCCAGTTTCCATGTAAGGTCTGTAGCTGCCCATCTCGGGACAGCTTTCTCTGGGATGATGTCGGGCTCGACGGCTTGTATAGCAATCCTTCGTGCCATCATCCTTTCTAGACTCTTTCCCAGGATTGACAGGAGCGAGATTAGCCTGTAGTTCCGTGGGTGGGTTTTGTCAGGTCTTTGCTTTGGAATTACCACCAGTGTTGCCGTCTTGAAGATCCTGGGGTGGTATCCAAAGTCCAAACATTTGCTGAATAGTCTGACGATGTGTTTGCTGAAAAGGAGCCATGCCGTCTTCCAAGCCGCATTCGGGATGCCATCTTCACCGGGAACCGTGTTGCTGGCGTGGAATATAGCACTCCTTATTTCTTCCCAGCCTGGTTTCTCTCATGTCCGGGCTTCGGGGTTCACTTCCGCCTCTCCTCTTTCTCCTTCCTCAGCTGACTGGGTGTATGTTTAGGAGGGCTTCTGACTTTTCCTGAGATGTCTGCATCAGCTTGCCTTCGTAGGCAATAGGTAGGAGCCCGTTGGCTGATCTTAGCGACCTCAATCTCCCGGCAAGTTGAAAAACATCAGACGCCTCTGAGAGGTTTTCGATTGTCTTATTCCACTGTTCCCTCTTTGCCGCGCGGATTGCCGCTTGGAACAGTCTCCTCTTGGCTTGGTATGTTTCAAAGCACTCATCTGAGCGTCTGCTAGCTCGGAAATCACGCCGTTCGACTATCTACTCCGAAAGGCCGACTTAAAGTCATTCTATTTAACGTCTACCCTAACTAGCGAAAGCTGTCTGGAAGGCCGACGGCTATCAACACGGGGGGTCAGCCCCCGGCAGGCTCCGCGCCGCCTTTTGTTTGTTTGTTTGTACTATTTAACGTCTACCTGATTGTTTCTACACAATAATACGACGGCTTATTCCGGGCAATACCAGCCGGGGATGATGTCGTCATCCGGGGCCGTTCTTGGGCGGTCAGCG